>JAWWEQ010049758.1:0-12847 GCA_035583055.1 Torymus tubicola
CCAACGCTACGGCGAGATAGCACCTTTTTCAGCGCTTCGCCGAGATAGCGCCTTATTCCCCTCAGCCGACGATATGTTCTCAACAGAAAAAAAATATTGACTCCAAAACCATGCATTTCATTACTTACGAGTATACTCTTTTGAATAATGGTGTCTTAATTACATTAGTATAGTTCAATAAATCAATATAGCAGTTACTGGCACAACAAGAAATCTTCATCGTAAGGAACTGCGAGCATTAACTAGGTACTGCAGAAAAAAGGGTCTTGGATTCGCGGTGAGCTGAGATGCCAACGCACACAACGGACTGTGGGGCAGCACAGACTCTAACGGTTGAGCCGAGAACTCCCTTAACTATTTGATTGAGGAAAACCTTGTGGTTTTAAACACGGATATGGAATCAACTTTGTTACGTCGACCAGATGCGAAGTACTTGATATCACCTGCAATAGACTGATGAGGAGAAGGATTCACAACTGAAGGTTCTCTGATGAACTCTCCATGTCAGATCACTGGATAATTAGAGCCGTGATAAAAGGAGTAGAGTCCTTCGCAGTATAGTGCAATAATCCCAGGAAAATAAGCTGGGAGGATTTCAGACCCTCGGTAAAACGGCGACTTGCCAACTTCCGAGGTAAATACCCAAGGAAATAGGGAGACACTCTTATAGAGCGGGGAAGAAGAATACGATAGAGACGTGACATGGTTATGAAAGCAGCCAGAGACTCAATAGGAACCTCATTAAAGAGGTAAAGCGAGACGCTTGGAGATAGTGGTGCTCAGAGACCAGTATGATGTGTAACATTGCAAACTATTTAAGGTGTTTGAGCATTTGCCGACAAGTGAACTAAAGTTCATCAAAAACTGGACGGGAGGTTCACATGAACTCCGAGTGAAACCATGCATCTACTGATGAAAACCAACTTCTCCGACTTCAGATGGGGATGAAAGACTATCTATGTCCCCCGATATGCTAGAAGCAGGGTGGATTGGACCATAGAAGGTAGGGTTCGAGAGGCGATTTCGTCTTTCGAGCGCTATAAAGCGCAGGGAATCGACAACATTGAGCATTGTTACAACAGGTTAATATAGCTTGTAAACTGGCGAAAATATAATAATATACTAAAGAATTTGCAAAAGCTATATCGAACAACAAGTAACTATATCAACTAGTTACATTTACAAAAAAAGAACTAGACAAAAATTCCAAGTGAGGGGAATAACACTCTGCTAGTCAATGCTATAATTTTAATTTTGGCGTGCTTATATATAGTTATTGTAATATAGGAGTAGGAACGGGTAGGATGGTGCATTATTACGAGAGCTCAATATAGAGGAGAAGTTGTATAACAGCACATGTTTTTGCAGGTCTATTTCGCAAACAATTCGCTATTTCTAATAGCATTATTATAATCTATGGTCAATCTATTAATTTCAAATTGTTTGTTTGAAAATTGTTTTGTGTATGGATGTATATGGGTACTGAAAGTAGGCGTTTCTCTGTTTTTATGATTTCAAGTAAGTCCTCGGACTTACTTAAATGCTCAACACCAAGACCTCTTCTTTAGATGGCATTGACGGTATATCTTGCCGTAATCTGAAACATGGTTGGCCCGTAATAAATAATATTCTTTTACATATTATTAGGCTTTCTTTTATGATATATATCTTCCCGTCAAATTGGAAAAAATCGCTCATCAAACCTATTCCCAAAGTTAAAAATTCTTTCACAGCTTTAGTCTTTTGATCAAAAACTCTGTTCCATTACTAAGGTACCTCAAAAATAGTGTGACACAGATAATCAATTTTTTGGAAAGCATAAGCTTTTTGATGAGTATCAGTTTGCTCATAAAAAAAATTATAGAAACCAAACTGTTATTTTTAGACTTCTCAATAGGGCCAAATTGGCGGCTAAAAAACACGGGTTACAGTTATGGTGTTTTACGACTTTTTAAAAACATTTGAAAGGGTTGTAGATGTTAAAATACTTCAAATTCTGAAGAAACTTTATTTCTGTGATAATTCCATAAACTGAATTGAGTACCGTTTCCAAGCTATTCAAATCTCAGATGAGAATCTATCTTCATGGAGACCTATTCAACGAGGTGTTCCTCAAGGGTCGATTCTTGGGTTTCTCCTTTTTCCTTTTTACATGATATTTTTCAGATTTACTCTGTGATTCTACAAGTACAACAATTTCGCTACTAACATCATGATTTTCAAGTCCTGCCATTCCAGAAATCTGAATGATGAAATAAAGAAGATTAATGAGGATATAGACTAAAATTATACAATAAGAAAACAAAGGTACTTATTGTTGGAGCAAATGCTAATACCTAAGATCAAAATCGAAAAAGTTGAAGTAGCTTTCTGTTTGAAGCTCTTTGGGTAGCGCGCGTCTGGTAACCTGATCTGCTGGGTTCTGGCTCGACGACACATATTTCCATCGGCTGCATGGTAAAACTTCCTTGCACCTCGGCAACAGGATGTGCTACGAACGGCGGCCATCTCGACAAGTGACCCTGTAGCCACGCCAGCACCACCTCTAAATCAGTCCAGGCATAGGTTGAGACATCGTTTAAAAATAAATCACTCTGGACTTTTACTAATAGCCGTGTAAGCAGCACACAAAGCTACTTATCTTGTATAAATTATTTTATATTTTTGTATTACTATAGTCTTTCAGTTTTATCCTTTCTAATTTATTTCGTACACAAATTCGTAATGCGGTTGACTCCCGCAAATATAATTTATTCAATTTCTTGATAATTCCATAACTTGTCGTTTCTTGATCAATAAATTCCATATGTCTGTTTGACAAAGCACTATACATGTAGTTCATTGCTTTTAACCTCTAGACTGCCGGAGAATCAATATATTGACGCTATCCCCGATCGACACTTTCCCTATGATCAATCAATGATATAAGGTACCATTTATACCAGTTTTCTGAGGGCGATATGCTCCTTGAAATCCCGGCAATCTAAAGGTTAAATCTGTATCGTTCCACGTGGCTTCATTTTCTACTTCGTCTCTCTCTCTCTCTCTCTCTCTCTCTCTCTCTCTCTCTCTCTCTCTCTCTCTCTCGTTGAATAACTTTTTCACATTTTTCATCTTCAAGAAAATCGTTCATTCTAATCTTTCCCATCAAAAACTGGTAGCGTTACATTGAACACATCTGCCATGATGACTTGTCTATTTTCACTTTTACTTTCTTCAAACATATTAATTATTCTTTTTAAACATATAATTTTATTCATAATATTCACAAATCGTTTTTAAAACTTTTCTTCAGTTACTTTCTTTTCACATTCTTCTACTGATTCTACTTTCACTTTCAAATCATCTTCTGAGTCGCTGCCACGTGTTTCCATAACCTCACAAAAGAACTTTCTTGAGCTTTAGTGATCAGTCATTTTTCTTATTTTTGTAACTCCCCGAAGGGTGTTATCAAGATATATTTTACCGTACCAACCACGCTCGGCTACCATGTTGAGTTTTGAGGTGCTGGTGAAATAAACGAGGCGAGAAGTTATGGGTAGTACTTAGAAATATATTTTATTGCCGATTTGTAAATGGCTATACACTTCGAATCGTCTAACAGTGCGTGCGCGACTTACATCTTGCTCGCGTACGCACTACTGTACAGTTAACTACTACACTATTTCAACAGAAGATACAATGGATTTTATCTAATCTGCTAGCGAGAATGGTTTCTCATTTCACCATGTAGAACTAAGCGATGTTATTATAGCAATCGCATACTTTTTCTCGCATGCAAGGGGTGCAGATAAGGTTCCACAAATGATTGGTGAGTTCCTTGCCGACATAATTTTAGATTGTCTATATATCTTTTGCAAATATTAATGGAATTTTCTTACCCGCAAAAAAATTTAAGTATAGATAAAGTTAACTCAGACCACTTATTTAATTAAATAAAAGCCCTAGTGTCGATAAGTAGAAATCTGTATTTCCAGAATTTACCGAGTTTTAAAATGGATATATCTAAAGGAAATGATTATAGAATCACACGAAAAAGTTTTTGAGTATAATATTTACATACACAGAGCACCTGACAGATTTATTTTTCCAAATAAATGTTTATACATTATTAAATAAGGGATTCGGTAAATTGATGTGACATACCGACATAATTTTAGAATGTGAATATCTTTCCCAAATACTAATGAATTTACTCCAAATTTTTTTGGAATACAGTATTTATATATACGAAGCGCCCGACAGTCTTCTTTTTTTGAAAGAAATATTTAAAAATTATTTAGTTAAAAAAATCGCCATGTCGGTAAGTAGAAATCTATATTCCTAGAATTTTCATCTATTAAAAAAAGCATATCTCATGGAATTTCTGATAGATTCCGTAAAAAAATTTCTGAGTATAATATTTAGATATACGGAGTGCCTGACAGACTTGGTTCTCCAAATAAATGTTCGAATTTTATTAAATTAAATAATAAAATTAAGTTATTTTTCGGTGTTACATCACCTTAAGATCTTTAAGGTTAGAATATAGTCAAAAATGATAATAATTAGTTTTCTTTATTGCAGTAATGTAATCTATAACTATTTAACTTTAAAAAAAAATGTCCATACATAAATTTGATAATATAAAGTTTTATTTTATATTTTATGAAAATTGTATTTGTTAATTTTTTTCTTGATTTTACACCATTTTTAGCATTATCTTAAAATTTTAATTTAAAGATGCTTTATCGGTAATTTTTAAAAAATTTTTTATATTTTTACGACTAGTACTCTATAAAGTGTACTTCACATACTACCAACCCAATAAATAAACCCAATAAATAATCGATTCACGAGTACAGCGCAATACCAGTTTGTATTAGAAAAATCAGTCAAATTTTCATAATTCAAATTGGAATTACGGTTTTCAAGTAAAATATTTTTAAAAAAGTCTAAAAGTTTTGTATAGTATAGTACATGGCTTTTTACGCGTAGAAAATTGTTTCCGTCAGATTTATATATACTCATACCCTAGTATACAGTAAACAATCAAGCAGACAAAAGCTTATGTATCTGTGTATTATATTTACTGCGTTTTGGAGTATTTTTACTATTTTTAAGAGCTGAAAATGTACCTTGTTAATAAACGTTGGCGTTCAGAAAAAGGACAACCTTCCAAGAGAAAGGCTCAGCTGACTTTAAATAGACAAAAGTCCAGAAGAAAAGTGGAGCACTCCCTGCCAAGAAAAGAGCAAACTGTGGAACAGGTGCTTGTTGATTTCAGCACAGGAAAATTTCTTCTTGTGCATGATTCAGTGTGGTTAAAACATTTTGATAACATTGAGTGCGGTGAGTGTGGAGAGCAAAAACTTTGTGCAGATTTTTCTGATGTGATTGATTAAAAATAACATTAAAGTATATGTCTTGTGTTTCGGTGGCTGGAGAGAGTCATTCAAGCCCTCGTACAGAAACAAAGCCTCGGTTTCCTTATATTTAATGAACAGAATTGTGAATGGTATTAATTCTGTTGGTTTAGGTTTTGCTACCCTAGAGCGGCTTTGTACTAGCATGAATATGGATTGTTTATCGAAGAATGCCTTTCATTTGCTGTTGAAAGCAGAACATAAAGAAGCCAGTGCGCTCAAGAATATTGTTCTTCAAACTGCTCATGAGCAAGTTGATGAAGCACTTTGTTAAGTAGTCGTTATTGTGATATTTCAGTATCGTATGATGGCACATGGCATAGAAAAGGCTAATAGTCACTGCATGGTATTGGCATCGTAATCGACATTCTCACAGGACTTGTTGTTGACTTTGACGTGTTATCAAAGCTTTGTTTAAGCTGCTCTATTGCTGCTGCTCCATTTCAACTAAACTCTGATAAATTTATTAAATGGGAGGCAAACCTCAATTTTTCAAGAAAATCTGAAATAAATTTCACAGGATCTTCAGGGGCCATGGAAGTGAAAGCAGCAGAAATTATCTCGAAGCGCTCCACAGATTCTCAATTTGGAGGAAGTGTCCGAAGGGAGTATTTGTCTCCAGGAAAAGGATAGAGGTGGCTGTTGTGTCTGAATACAACAAAGGTCTTGTAAAGACTCAATTGATGAAACATGCATTGACAATTGGAGAAGTTCATCCAAGTGCTTCGAGATTTGCTGAGAAGTGGAACACTGTAAGAGAGCTGAGGCAGTCAGTAGCAGCAACAACACAAAGGAAAGCAGTACTTGAGAAGAAAAAATATGGGCAGATTTAGAAAAAAGATGCCTTTTATGAGGCAGGAGGTGTTTAAGTTAAAAAAAAGATAGTAAGCAAACCTGTCACCAGAGATAAATCTTACTTTTAAATTATTTTTATCTTTAAATGCATTTTTCTAATACCTTAATTATATGATATTCAAAATGTTCCCTGCGTCTCAAATTTATCTGCACGCGACAGACGAACTTAGACTGGAACATTTGAGTAATGCATGTGTGACATACGTTGTTGGTATCAGAAGTAATGTTCACGTCACCCCTTACAGGAGACACTTGGGCTGGCTGCATCCTGATTCCCGCAGATTATACTTTGTAGCTCTACTTATTTATAAAATTACACGATTGCGAGAGCCCAGTTATCTGGCTGCTTTTTTTACAGAGCTCACGCCCCAGCCAACCAGTAGGTGTGTGCAATCAGAACTTGTGCCTCTGCTCGTGAACTCTAAAACGGGCGAAAACGCATTTCATGTGCAAGAAACACGTTTTTGGAATACCTTTCCGACACCGTTGCGCTACTCGCCTTCTCTCTACTGATTCAGTCAGCACCTATTCGATTTTGACGTCTAGCCTCTCTAAGAATGCACGTGGAGCTACCAGCACGAGGACCTATTTCGTAGTGTTTTAGTTGACTTTAGTTGACTATAATCTGTGATATTTAACGTTGTCATGGCCAGCCGTACCTACGTTAAATATAGTCGTAGTGTCGAAGCTTCGGGTACGCGAATGCGAGATGGCGCGTCGATGCAGACTTGGAGGTGCATCTCATCGAGAGAGAGAGAGAGAGAGATCGTTTATTTTGCCTTCATGGCAAAAAATGAAAATACATTAAATATGTAAAAATATAAAATTACAGTGGTCATTTATATAATACAAAAGAAAAAGCAAAAAAATTAAAAATAATAATCGAAGTACGTATAAAATATAGAATGAAAAAAATAATTTAAAAATAATGTATAAAATACAAGTAGACGAGAGATAAAATACGCATTTATGAGGTATAATATAAAGATACAAAATGTAAGTCAATTTACGTAAAACGCTAAGTAGTCATACAGAAAGTCGGATAATACTATAAATATAATAAATATAATTAATAATAAAGGTCAATAAAATAAAATTTAAATTTAAAAGACGTTGAGCTCTGCACTAAGTCATTGGGACCCGTCTTATATTTTTATCTATTTATTACACTAACACTATATATCACAGAGGATTTATAATTTTATAATATCACAATGATTTTTGGTTACTCTAATATCACAGATTATTTTATCTAATCTAATATAACTATATAACTATGCTAATCCAAACGGCTGCGTCACAGTTGGTAAGGTTAGTGTAATTCGGGTCCCAATGATGACGGCCCCTAAAAACCGGACCCACAGGAAGGCTAGAGGTCACGGTCGAGCAGGTGTTGCCGCACCGCCCTTCTGAATTATGAATATGACGGTAGGTGTCGTAGGTGGGGAGAAAAAGAGTTCCAGAGATGGACACATTGAGTCTGAAACGCCCTATCTCCTGTTTTGTAGTTCATGGCGGGGATTGAAGCTCAGGCTGCACACCCCTGCTGGTAGCCATAGGCTTGTGTTCCGTAAAAAGAGCAGCTAGATGACTTGGCTCGCGCAGCCGTAAAATTTTATACATTAGTAATGCTGCAAAGTAAAATCTGCGGGAGTCCGTACGAAGTCATCCCAGGCCTTTCCTGTAGGGGGTGATGTGCTCATTCCTCCTAGCCCCAGTAACATACCTCACACATGCATTGCTCAATCGTTGCACTCTCTGTCGTTGTTCGTCTGACGCGTCTAAGCACACCACCGTGCAGTAGTCTAGATGTGGCTGCACTAAGGACTCAACCGAAGTGTCTCGGTGGTACATGCCCTGATGAACCGCAGGCTATAAAGGGCTTTGTTGACTTTTTTCGTGAGTTAGTCGATGTGCGGTTTCCAGGTTAATTTGCTGTCAAGTGTAACGCCGAGACTCACAACTTCGCTACTAAACGGGATCAGTTCTCCTGACTGCAAACCAATACCATGCAATTCCATCGCGTTTATATAATTCACGCCTTTTCGGGATCCAAAGATAAACGTTTTGGTCTTGCCAGGATTGAGTTGCAGGCCAGAGTTACCAGCCCATTCAGCCACCGTTTCGCCGCCTCAGATAATCGAGCTATAGCACTTAAAATTTTGTCTTTGGTGATATGTAGGTATATTTGGAGGTTATTTGCGTAGAATAAGTGTTTGATAGTATTTCCGTCCAGTATGTCACGTAGGTCATTTACGTAAAGGCAGAATAGCAGCGGGCCCAGGGCGGACCCCTGTGGAACTCCTAGATTTGTTTATAACCAATTAGAGTTTTCGCATTTCTTTGAAATGACCATCTGGGTTCGACCTTGTAAGTATGATTTTAGCCACAGAAGTGCCGTCCTGGAGAAATCCAGCTGACCAAGTTTACGTAACAGTTTCGTCGGGGAAATCTTATCAAAGGCCTTGCTAAAGTCAAAAAGTAACAGTATCGTCAGTTTTCTGTTCTCGGTGGCCATATGAATGTCCTCAGTCAGCTTAAGAAGTAGTGTTTGAGTGCTGTGGTGCTTGCGAAATCCGGCCTGGAGGGGGTTGAGCAGACTATTTTTATGAAGATACTCTATGATTTGGTCGTGGCCAATCTTTTCAAGCACACAACAGAGAGGAAGCACAGTAGCGCTATCGGACGAAAATCCGAAGGTGTTGTCACGGTTATTTTTTTTTCAGAGCGATAATCTGCGCCCGCTTCCAAGAGCCAGGAAAGACTCCCTGAGCGAAAGAGCTGTTGAATATTTTGACCAGATAATCTCCGATAACCGGAAGAGCCTTCGCGATCACCCTCTGGAGACTATCGTCTGGTCCCCTGGCCTGGGAGGAGAAGTGAGATGTGGTAATGACTATATCGGCCAGAGTAATAGGTTTGAAAGAAAAGCCATCCTTACTAGCAGCCAGTATTGTGCCCATTACCTCCTCTATATTTACAAGAGGGGATACAGAGATTTCAGTAAAATGAGCGTTCAACTCTCCCGGTGTAAGGTCATGGAGGTCTTCCTCTTTTCGTTTTGGCTAGAGGCCAAGGTTGCGCATTTCCTTCCATATGTTCCTGTTATCATCAAGTGCGTCTGATAAGCGTCTGGGAAGAAAGGAGTTACGCTCTTGAGTAGTGCGCACGTCGACCTCTTTGCTGAAACGAAGGAACTCATCGAGCAGAGCAGCACGTTCAGTGCGCTTATAGCGTCTATGGATGGCGTTACGCCTGTCGATGAGTTGTTTCAACTCGGGACCAAGCAGTGGAGCATATTTTTTTCTCTTTTTAACAGTTTTCAAAGGTGCAAGTTGGTTTACTACTAGATTTAAATTGATGTTTAAACTTTCTAAAGCGCCATCCAGATCGGATTCTATTGAATGCAGATTTGCCCAGTCGCAGCGCGCAAGCAGATCATTGAGACTAGTTAGACAGATGTTTTTATAGTCCCTGTAGGAAAAAGAATCTCGTACAGGGGTTGGCACGTATCGTGCAATAGTAGCGTCAATGATTGCATGCTTGTCAAACGCGGGCAAACACTCGTTGTTAAAGCCCAGAAACTCGTCGTTCTCGTCAACAAGGATCAAATCAATCCATATGTGAGTTGTAGAAGTTTTATGGTGGGTCGGACCATGCGGCACAATTTGCAGAGATAATTCTTTAACAGGGTTTCGTATGGTGAATGTGTCCGCGTCACTTGTCGACTACAAGTCGCCATTCAGATCCCCTATGATGAATTTATCGCTGTACTCACTGGCAAGAAGGTCGGGGCCTTCATGGCAACGTGGGGGGGGGGGGTCTGTAGATGACACCGACCAAGATGGGGGGAGAGTCGCCCTGCTGTACGCGACAGAAGAGATACTCCGGAATAGATGGTCTTCCCGGTCCGAGGGTACTGGAAGATGCCAGCCTCGTGACTCGTCGTCCGGCACATACAGGACGACGCCACCACTATTTATGTTGCGATCCTGCCTGATTACTGAGAAGCCCTCGATCTGAATGAAGCTGTCATCGGCAATTGGGCCCAACCATCACTCCGCTATACCAAAGAGGTGGTAGGAGGAATCCTCAGCCATGAATGTTCTAAATTTGTCTAGTCTATATCCAAGTGAGTTTATATTTAAAAACCCAACCCCGCCTTGAGGCAAGTCCCTTCCTCCGTTCCACAGCAGATTTCGGATCCAGTCATAGAGTATTTACCGACTCGACTACCTGTACTGCTCCCTGTCTAGCTCCACTGTTGTTGTTGTTGATCGCTCTGAAAGCGAGTGCTTCATTGCTAGACTGGTGTTGTGTGGGAGAGAACTAGCACGCCGTACTTATGGCTTACAAGTCGGCTGCCGTTGCGAATACATGCGCACGCTCGCCTCCTTTACGCGATTCCTGGCCAGGAATCTGCCGCCTAAATGCTAAACATATTTAAAACCCAGCCCCTGGGCTACTGATCTCAAACTCTTAAATACCTGGAATTTTTCGTGGGGCAACATTTCATTAATAAAGAGTTTACAGCCCGGCATACAGGCAGCAGATGCCGAACCCAGCAATGCGGGATCGATGTCACCGGTTGTTAAATAATTGTTGGCAAGGACACGCCTGGCCCGCAACACATCCTTGACTAGTTCCGAGCTACTGAGCCTGACTACACAGAAGGGCGATGCACCTGACCGCGAACCCAGACCTTCCTCAGCTCTTTCGCTGAAAGACTTCGTCCGTTGTATCAATATTACTTTTTAATATTCCATTTAACACGACCTCGCAGGACTCCGCACAAATGGCAGCAGGACCTCCACCATCGGTTTCCAGGGCCAACCGTGAAGAGGTGCATACGTGAGATATGCTGTTGTGGGCAGTGTGAGAGGGGCCATCAGTCTTAGCGTCTTCCCATTTGCCTTTATCGTCGTTATTGTCATCTCCGTCTTTTCCGTGAGCGCGCTGGAGACTCTCATAGCAGCAGATTGCCTTGACAAGTTTATCTTTAAGCATGATATTTTCCTCGAGAAGCAGCCTACATTGCGAATTTATATCAATAAGGAGCAAGTTATGTTTATTGAGTTGTTCCTCGAGAGCGAAGATCCGCAATCGCTCAGCGTCGCCAGTAGTCACTGCATCGGGTGCAGTAGCGACGCATACGCATGGCAAGGCCTCGATCCTCGAGGAGTTTTAACTCGGCCAGCTGCTTCTCGAGCATGTAGAATCTATTAAAAAAAAGTTCCAGCGTGCTTAAGGGAATATATACATTTTTGAGGAGGGGAGTGAGAAAGAAATTGAGTAAAACTCAAAATAAAGCGGGAGCGAAAAGCTGACGATGCTTACACTTACCCGACCAGCGGCAGAGAGCAAGGGGCTGAGGACAGAACCCTGCGGAATACCCAGATTGGTTCGCCATTCAGAGTTACCATTCTTATTGGTAATGGCCATCTGGGTGCGGCCTTGCTAATAGGACTTGATCCAAAGGAGAGCTGTCCTAGAGAACCCGAGCTGACACAGTTTAGATAAAAGTTTTTCGGAGAGATGGTGTCAAAGGCTTTCCTAAAGTCGAAGAGCAATTTTAACGACAGTTTTCTGTTGTCGATACCCATCCGTATGTCGTCAGTGAGTTTAAGAAGTGCAGTCTGAGTGCTATGATGTTTTCTGAATCCGGCTTGGAGTGGATCAAGTAGAATGTTACTCCGTGATTTGGTCAGGGGCTATCTTTTCGAGCACCTTAAACAGGAAATAAAGAAAAGCAATAGGACAAAAGTCCGTCGCCGATGATGGCACTACTCGCTTCTTGAGTGCAATGATTTGCGCCTGCTTCCAGGCTCTCGGGAAGACTCCCTGCGCATAAGAGGAGTTGAAAATTCGCACCAAGTATTCATCAATTACGGGCGGAGCCTTCAGCCCGTAAGCCCCCTTTGCCTGCGAGGAGAAGAGAGAGAGAGAGAGAGTGGGAGTGAGAGAAAGAGTGGGAGTGAGAGAGAGCCGACCTGGTGCTCGTTACCGTCGCGAAGGTCAAACTCAAAGTTAAACTTGCCGGCAATTTATAACCGCTAAGTACGCCCGGCAAGTGCACAGACCACGCTACAGTGTAGTCCGCTCCCTCTTTCACGCTTAGTTACGTGTGTGTGTGTGTGTGTGTCACAGACCAAGTGCGGCCGCTCTCTCACTGTTCGCGCGTAACTGTATTCGTGAAATACAATACGACGTCATCTTATATTGTAACCAACGCTTTAATTCTAGTTGAATAAAATCTAACCAACTTGTTTTTATATTTTATTTGACGCGTTATTATTTCGCACCACTAACATTCCCCTTTCGTTGTACTCCGCGGTTGTTAAACATAGGAAGAGTGCATCGTGTAGAACTGAGTAGCCGGCACATGAAACCAGTGACTAAAAGTGAGATTACGTCACTGGTGAGAAATAAAGCGCGAGTTTCAAGCTCGCGAGTAAGATTGTTTAAGATTGTTTTCGTTTGATTATCTATGTAACGTTCACTTTTGATTACATATTTTATTAATGTAAAAGGACTGAGGTGAGGATCAAGGATGACAGATTCTTAGAATGATGATGTATTATCATTTA
>JAWWEQ010049759.1:0-12847 GCA_035583055.1 Torymus tubicola
TTTTAAAGTTTTGAATATTTTTTAAGATTTTCAATCACAGGATGTGGTTGTATAGAGCCTCTGACTTATTTTATGCTTTTGATTTTTCAGCGGTACCATGAGAAGGATACTGATATAATAATTGCCTTCCTGTGAGTGAATTTTCTTTTGCTTTGAACTTCTGCAGTTATAACTCTTATGTCGATTGAGCCTCATGATAACTGCTGTCTGTTCCACTGGTGATTAGACTTGCAATATAACACTATTTAGTTTGTTACTTCAGGCTTATACTATTGTTTCAGCTGAACGGGTTACAGCTATGGCTAGCTTTCCAGTGCATTTGCAGAAGATCTATGGTTATAACAGTTATCGTATCCAGTATTATTATTTTTTAATTATATTCCAAGCTATAATAGATGAACATTTGATAAATTCTTTTCTTTATTTTACAGATAGAATAAAGTTTTAATTGCAAGAGGATGGTCAAGAAGCCAATGTTAGTAAGGTGTCAGCTCAACTCCCATTTTTCTGACTACTCCTTGTTGGGGCCAACAGAAACCTTGCATGTGGCAGCTCTCTCCTTCTTACACAGTATAGGTTTTCCAGACGTCTATTCAAACTCAAAAATTATATGATATAATTTTATGTAAAATTAACGTTGAATAAGAAAGAGTTTAGTTTCATTATATTTTACAATTTTTAAATTTAACTTATTTGTGCTAAGATGTCAAGTTATAGTTGAAAATCGACTATTGTATGTTTCTTTATTAAAATTAGTCTTTACAGTAGCTCGTCAGGAATTATAATACTTGTACATGAAAATTTTAAATGTTAAAAAGTTTTATTTTATTATATTCTACAACTATTATATTTCCTTTTCTATATTAAGCTAAATTCTATCAAGCTATAACCGAATATCGACCATTTTATGTATATTCAGCTTGTTATATGTATATATGTTTAACATATTTAGAAATTGATTTTACGCGTCTCATATTACTTATTCCCATCTTTTTTACAACTATTATATTTAATATTTACATCAAATTAAATTGCTATTGACGATTTCACGTGTATTTAGGCATTAAATAAAAAATAGGTTTTATTAGTATAACTCATGAGAAATTGATTGTAGATGAAAATGTTAATAACTTTTGCGTATTCAACCAAATAAAACATTTTTGTATTATTCAATTAAATCAAATGTTGTTAAATGAAAACTGAAGTCAAACATTTTATATATAATTAAGCATTTAAAAGAGTTTTTATAGGTGTAACTCGTTAGGACTCGATTTTACATGATAATGTTAAATGAAAAAAAGTTTGGTTTTATTATTATTTACAACTTTTGTATTGAACATTTATGCGTAAAATCAAACACTGTCGAGTTATAGCCGAAAATTATCCATTTTTTACCTTTTTTGCAGTTTTCTCCTATTTAGGTTGGTAAATGTTGCTTGTAGCAAAAAACTTTCAACGGGAAAAACATGTCTTTTAATTAGATTTAGCAGATAATCCTGTAAACTAAATATTAGCTTAAAATTAATTTTCCTAGAAATGAGGCTTGAAAATCGATTTTTTGCGATTTTTCTTTTTGTTCGCATTTGAAAAGCTTTTGATCGATCTTTCTGATTTTAAGACCATCGGTTAGCTATAATTACAGGAATGTATTTACAAAATTTCGTTTAAATCCATCAAAAATTCGCTCAGATAATCTGGAAACTTAATTACATACGAATGTACAGACATACATACATTGTTGAAAATGCTTAAAATGGATTTTGAATAAGCGGAAAATTATTTGTATAGCTCAAATTTTAGTTTTAACAGAGTTAACAAATTTCGTTCTGGCGAAATTATAAGGCTCTCCCGAGTAGCGGTCGTGCTTAATAATATTATTATTATTAGTAAAATCATATTAATTGAAAATGATAGTGCCTTATCAAAACTTCACAATTTTGACAACACTGAGAAACTTGATATCCTTGATATTTTTCGTAAAATTAAAAATATTTCTCGAAATTATTTCTGCCATATAGAAAATACCATATTGAATTTCCCAAATCGAATGACAGATTTATGATCAATAACCTCAAGAACCCATGTATGTAAATTTTATAGAAAACACTAATCGCTGAAACAATATAGCTAATTTATCAATGTTAGCGATAGTTTACCCACTTAAGGATCTCGTCAAAAAGAAATGTGCAATACGTAACTCATTTATTTGTTTACGCAATTAGGAAAAATAATATTCAATTCATTTTTTTATTATTCTCTTAATTTTGATGATAAAATTATGCTTGAAGAAACACAATTTCTGCCTCTAAAAAATAAGGGATACAACACTTAATATTCATACTACTATGATTTTCTTGTATTTTTTATTGGAAACTTTGCCACATTTTTAAATGTGATTTTACCTCTTAGAAAGGGCTTTACTGCCGATAAAAAAAATTATTTCGTAAACGTTACATTGACGACTACTATTTAATATAGTTTTGGAAATTTTTTCAATTTCTCAGTTCAGGTAGTTCCCTTGTAAGTATATATCTATTCGTATACATTTGGTAGATATCTCTAATATTAAACATTTATTATTACTAATAAAGATTTACTTTTACTATTCAAAATTAAATTATATCACCGATCATTTATAGTTAATTACTATGGACCAGTTACCACTACTTTAGATTCTTTACTTTTATTTTTTTAAATTGCTTATACTTTTGGACATTTGCTTCTACTGGCACTAATACTATTCATATTTACTACATCTATTGGAGGTTTACCATTGTTATTGAAACTTTACTATTCCTATAGAAAACTTATTATTAATTATATGGAAATCTTACTAAGATTAAACATTTTTTTTACTACTCGGTTCTGTTAGAACTTTACTACTCTTATTGAAACTTTACTATTATTTATATTCAAACCTTACTACAATTAAACATTCTATTAACTACTGAATATGCACGTTTACAAAATATTTTCATTTTAGTTTAAATATTATTAGAATTCAACGTCTGTGTTGCTGAACATTTAAAATGTTCACTCAATACTTATGATAATTTTTTAATATTTATAATAGATTTTAAAGATTTGTTACTCTTTCTGAAAATTCACCGTTAAAATATTACTTAAATTGAGATATTACTTTAAATTATCAGTTTGAATGTAGAAATACATTAATAAATCATAATCACGCAGAAAGTACAAAAAATTGACTTTGATTAGTGAATATTTTTGTTTCGTTGTTGTGTACCAGTGTGACCTTTAAATTAAATATATAGAATTTTTAGTCATCAATATAAATTAATAAAAATTAATTGATAGAGTTATTTATGTTTTTGCAATTTAAATAATTTAAACTAATAGTTTTGTTACATTTATACCTGGAGAAAATGGAGAATCGTACAAATCATTTATCAAATAATGATCGATCAGTTTGGGGAAGGCCAAGAGTAAGATATACATCGCATTAAGAAACGATTATGAAAGAAAGACAGAGTAATCAAGCATCTGAAAAAATGAGAAGATTCAGAGAAAGAACAGGAAGTTCTAGACGAACAGTCGAGGAACAATTAGCTCTTGAAGGTAGATTCCGTAATTTAAGACAAGAAAGAGTTATACGATCACGAATACGACGATGAGGAAGGTGAATTCCATATTCGTAGATTTGAGAGTTATTTGGGAGAAATGAATATGGTATGTAGACATTGTATTACAAAACATTTTGTAGGCGAGAAGATGTATAATAAAGGTAATTCATTCAATGATTGTTGCGGTACCGGATCTGTAGAAGTTGAAAACATTCCATATTTTCCAAATAATTTGAGTGATTATTTTGAAAATAATCACTTAAAATATTAAGACATTTTTGAACGTGTTCAGAATTATAATAGTAGGTTTTCATTTGCACCGTTTAATGCTAATTTAGTTGATTTACTTACAGTAGGGAGAGAGCCATATTGTTTTAAAATTTACGTACAAATATATTACCAAATAAATGAGGCTTTGTACCCAACCCGTCCGAGAATGAGTGTCCGAAATATGGTCAGCTTATTATTATGGCTCCTCCAGAAGCAGTATATTATAGAATGACAGTAAATTTAAGATCAGATAGAGAGATTATGCACGAATTAGAACAAACTATGAGACAACACAATATTATCGCAAATTCTGACGTAATGATGAAAGAAGAATTTGATCGTCAGTGTGCATTAGCAGAGAACAATACGGGGCCTGAATTACAATTAGTATTTAGTTTGAAACCAGAGTATGACCGTAAAAGATATAATTTACCAAGAATAAAAGAAGTTACTGCTGTTTTCGTTAGTACAGCAGATGGCGACATTACCGAATCATGCGTTACGATACGAAATAGAAATTCACAAATATTACATTCAATAGGTTCTATGGACTCAATCGTTGAACCTATGGTTTATCCACGTTTTTATCTGCATGGTTCATTGGATTGGCATAAATATATAATGAAAAAAAATAGTAATAATAATAGAAATGTAGAAATAAATGACGGCAATGACGAACAATATGAACAACAAGGTCATCCAATAACCAGATTTTCTTATATTAAACACAGAACAAGTATGAGACCTAACGCATTTAATGCATTTTTATTTGGTCGTAAATTATTTCAACAGTGGATGGTAGATAGTTATTTTAAAGTAGAAAGAAATCGGCCTGAATATGTTCCTAATAATAAAAACGACTTCATATTAAATCGTATTATGATTTAGTTGATTATTTAAATAATAGTGCAAATGATATGAATTGTGAAGTAGGAAAAATGATAATTTTACCATCTACTTCCGTCGATTCTCCCAGATATATAATGCAAAATTATCAAAATGCTATGGCTATAGTTCGCAGTACTGAAAAA
Organism: Torymus tubicola; assembly: GCA_035583055.1. NCBI lineage: Eukaryota > Metazoa > Arthropoda > Insecta > Hymenoptera > Torymidae > Torymus > Torymus tubicola. The sequence goes on from JAWWEQ010049759.1 coordinate 4,886, forward strand.
CCTGATTTGATCATAACGATGACATGCAATCCCAATTGGCGCAGAAATTCGTTATAATCTGTTTCCAGGTCAAAAAGCTTCTGATCGTCCTCATAGAGTTTTAAGTAAACCCTTGCAATGTAAAAGCCATAACATTGTTTATCTGTTCTATAAGGGGCTTATTTATCCCGGCTGCTTACGCTTTCCGCGACTTATCAAAACGTGTGGCCGTCGGTCGGTGACGGGGGGGGGGGGTGCAGGCTATCGGCGCGGCCGTTCTTCTCTCTCTCGCTCTCTTGCTCTCGCTCTCAAGAAGTCAGCCGTATTCACTGCGCCCTGTCGCTGCACACCCGCACCGGTCCTCTCACAACGCACTTACTGTCTCTCTTATTCTCGCTCTCTAACTCACGCACCGCAACTAAACTCAATGGCTCTCTCTTTCTCTCTCGATGCGCTCGGTTGGACGCAGTCGAAAAACTAACACGAAAACTCCTGTCGCAAGCTCGCATCGACAGCCGTGGCCCTAGCCAAGGTTGCCGATGTTTACGTCAGCGCGTGCTTACGTTCGCTGGTTCGAGTTCCTACTCTGCGTGTTGGGAGAATATTACTTACGCGTGAAATATTCTCCCGCGGCTGCCTTTACACCTCCGGTCGAGACGCGAGCTATCCCGGGGGAGAACTCGCTGTATTTCTCTTTATTGTATGGCAGCACGTGAAGATCTGCACCTGCAAATGGGTGAGGAAGGTAAAATAAATCGAACGACAAGTCTATGAGAAAATATGTAGGGGGGGAACCCCTCTCTTTATTGACCCCGAAGAGGGGCGTAGACCCGTATTGGCTGGGTAAAGGGCCTCTCCTATTGGCGGTTCTTTAACCACGGCCGTTTAAAATTGTGGTTCGCGGTGTTCGGACACTTCCAATCCATGGACACTCCCTGACGGCCGTAACAGTAGCACCGACGCTGAGACTGCGCTCGTTCCTCTTCTAGGTGCATTGCGGATGGCAGGTCGTAGGCACCCGGGCACTCCGGCGCCTCGGCGACACCCGCGATCGGAAAGACGGCCCTTGTCTTGCCGGCTCTGTGTAGCACAGCTCGGCGCGTGCGCACTCGGCCGCTTCTTCGGCTTGACGCCGCTCCTTCCTGGTGCACCTGGCTGTAGCGATGACAAGTCGGCTCTCCCGTACAGTGTGGTCAGTAAACAAATATATATAGTAATTAAAACCCGTGTTAATGTAGTGATTAATCACCATAACCTGGCTACACTGCTCCCGTAGTCCCTCTAGGCGTGCAGCCCAGAGATCGGCCATCTCACGGCCGTGAGGGAACTCAGCCAGGAAGGCGTTCCACGCCCGGATCGCCTCCTCGGCAACCGTGGCGCATCCTGTGATCGCCCTGGCCTCCTCAAACTCCAGCTCAAGTGTTGCCCAGCAGGACGTCATGCTTATGGCGGCGGCGCTCGGGTTCCCGCCCTCGTCGGCAAAGGCGGTCGGGCTGGAATGTTCCAACCCTCGGCCGAAGTGGACGTCTGCGGTTCATCCTAAGCGGCCGCCGTAACGTGGCCGAAGCTGCCATCGGCGAATCTTCCGGCGGCGGAGGGAGCGGAATGAACGTGACGACGCCGTGCTGCTCCTCCGTATTCTCCAACTCCTAGATCACCCCGGACGGGCGATCTGTCTCCTCTCGGCCGAGACACTCCATGGCGCGCAGCACCGTGCGCACCATCTCGTCCGCGTCGAACGTGGAGCGCGGTGTGCTCCTCTCGGTCATCTGAAACAGAGAGGAAGTTCGCGTTGGTATATTTGCTCTATCCCCTCGCGCCTCTTAATTTAATCTTTTCCTCGCCGCTCGGTTCCAGTGGGTCGCTCGTCACCGGGACGCTATTCTCCCTCAGCGGTTCCGCGTTCTCGACGTCGTCTTCTTCAATTTCGCTCGATAAAACACCATCTGCGACGTATAGCTTTAATTGAGACACGTGTATTATCTCATTCATGCCTTTACCGTTAACGACTTGCACGGTGTTAGATCCCGTTATCTCACTGATCTCGAACGGGCCAGCGAATTTCAGGGCTAGTTTCGCCGAAAGTTCCCTCACGGCGGACGATAGAACTCGATTCCGCTTCATCACCTGGTCGCCGATCTCATACTCGACCTCTTTCCTACGCGAGTTGTAATACGCGCTCTGGCGATGATACTCTTCGGTAGACTTTGTCGCTGCGTCCTTGCATACGCTTTCCAGCTTGCGAAGGCCGTTCAGCCGTAGTTTAGCAGGGCCGGAGTCACTCCCTTAGACGCATGCACAGAATTGTTCAGGGACAAACTCAATTCTGGTAACTTCTGGTCCCATTCGGCGTGTTACTCCTCCACGGAGGCCACCAGCCGAATTTTCAGAGTGCGGTTTACTCTCTCAACCGGGTTGGGTTGGCTTGGTCTGCGGGTGGTACAGCGGAGTCGTCGTGTGGTGCATGCCGAGCTCGCCGAGGTATTCTTCAACGGCTTTATTCTTGAACTCCGTGCCGTTATCGGAGAGAAATACCTCGAGAGTGCCAAAACGCAAGATTATTCGCTCTCGCAACTCCTTTAATATCGTCTTGGTGTTAACTTAACGAATGGGTATACACTCTACCCAGCGCGTGAACAAATCTTCGAAGACGAGGATATACGCCCTCGCTTCCTCTTCACAAACGGCCCTGTGATATCAGCGGCAACTACTTGCCACGGCCGGTCGATCACATACTGCCCCATCAATCCTGCTGGAGGTCGCTGCTCGGCCTTCGTCTGCTGGCATATCTGGCAGTGCCAGATGAACTTCCGTACGGCTTGGTACATTTTTGGCCAGTAGTTTAGACGTACTACTCACTGATGAGTCTTCACACGACCCTAGTGCCCGACGATCGGATCCTCATGGGATTCGCGAAGCACTTCTCGCCTCTGTTCGCGTGGAATGACGAGTTTCCAAGCCCCGTCGTCCGCGACCGCCGCCTCTGCCGCTTCGTCAGCGAGGTAATAAAATAAGCGGCCCCCAACCACCTTCCAGCGCGGGTGAGTCGTTGGATCGCGCTTTACCTCGTCTATCGAAGACTGGTACAATTCGTCCTTCGTTCCATCAGCCCAGGTACTGGCGCTCACCTCAAGGTCGCCATCCGCCCTCATACATGGGAGATAGAGCGTCTGGCACGTGGTTCAATACGTCCTTTCGGTGCTCTACCTCAAAGGAGTGACCTTGCAGCTCGAGTGCCCATCTCGTCAGTCTCCCGATGGGGCTGTGCAAACTATGTAGCCACTGGAGAAATGAAATGGTAACCTTCGATGTACGGGCGGAATTTCTTAATCGCCCATACCACGGCGAGGCACTCGCGCTCAGTCATGCTGTAATTGCGTTCAGCTGCTGTCAGCGTGCGACTAGCAAACTCCAGCACGTGTTCTTGCCCCTCGATCACTTGGAGAAACACGGCGCCGACTCCAGTGTCGCTAACGTCCGTTTGCACGACGAATTGTGCGTCGAAAGTTTGTCGTGCAAGGACGGGGGCTGAGGCGATAAGGGCTTTAATTTACTCGAACGCTTCTTGTTATGCGTCGCCCCATTCATATCGCCTATCTTTCTTCGTTAACGACAACGGTTCGGCGACGGTGGCGAAGTACTTTAGAAATTTTCGGTACCAAGAAGACATGCCCATGAAGCGCCTGAGCTGCTTAAGGTTTTTTGGTACGGGAAAGTTAATGACAGGCACGATCTTTTCTGAATTCGGCCGAAACCCGTCCGAGCACACCGAGGTATTTAACTTCCGTCTTGCCAAACACACTCTTCTCGCGGTTGATCGTCAACCCAGCCTCCTTGATTCGCTGGAGGACTCGCTCGAGCCATTTCACGTACTTTTCATATGTCTCGGTGGCGATAATAATGTCATCGAGGTATGAGAAAGCATATGGCTCCAGTTCCGGCCTGATGACTTTATCTGAAACGTTGCTCCGGCCTGTCAAAGACCGTACGGCATTCGCGTGAACTGGTATAATCCCAGACCGGGCACAGTGAATGCCGTCAGCTCGCGTGACTCCGGCGTCAGCGGAATCTGGTGATACGCCGAGTTGAGATCGAAAGTCGATATGTAGCGCGCGCTCTTCAGCTTGTGCAATACCCCATCCATATATGGCAATGGATACGCGTCGACTTTCGAAATCGCATTCAATTTGCGAAAATCGATGCAAAGCGATACTTGCCGTTACTCTTCCGGATCATAACTACCGAACTCGACTATGCGCTCGTGGAGGGCTCGATCACGCCAGTTACCAACATCTCAATCACCTGGCGATGCATATCTTCTTCGAGCTTCTTCGATACTGGATAATATCTCTGTTTAATGGGGCGTGCACTCCCCACGCCAATATGATGTTTCATCCACGAGGTACATACGAGAGCTTCGTCGCTGTGGCTCAGTATCTTCTCTACGAGCTCCATCATCTCTCGACGTTGTGCATCCGTCACATCTTCTAGGCCAATGGAAGAGATCGTGAGGGTCTCGGTCAACGCGACTCCGGTGACTTCCAGATCGACTCGCTTTCCGGATGCGGTGAGAACTAGCTGGATGATCACCGGATCGTGCATCATTCCAAATGCCCTCGCAAAATTCGCTTCAAGGTAGCAGTCTACTGCGACATCAAGTACAACTGCTACACGGAGTTCCCGTTTTACTCCCGCCACCTAGAACGGGAGTTCTACGTAGCCGGCGATCGTATCGGTAAGGCCGCCGACTACCTTGGCGCGTCAGCGGTAGCTGGGCGTCAACGGCCGTCCTAGCGCCGTAGCTATCTGCAGGCCTACTGGTCCCATCACGGTGCGCGAAGCTCCTGTGTCGTAGAGAGCGCGCAACCGATAGTTTTCAACCGAGACTTGGAGCCACCATCTCTCCTCTCCTCTCGGTCTGTCTCTCCTTCATCTCTGACCGCTGCTGGCTCGCTCGGCTGAGCCGATTGGGGTGCGGTGATATCGGCAGAAGGAGCGCTCTCCGCTTTCACTTTACCTGCCGCCCGTTTCCCGTGTATTTGGGGCAGTTACGGCGAATCACGTTGAGCGCCCCGCAGTCGTAGCAGCTAAAAGCGCTTCCTTCTGCTGAGTCCATTTTGACGGGCTTTCGCGCCTCCCGCCTGGATTTCTCCTCCTCACTCGAGCTGCTATTCGAACTTGGCCATCTCTCTCTCTTCGATGCCTTTCTGTCAGACTGTTTCGATGAACTTTTCTTTCGCGGCGCCGACATTCGACTTGCCTCTCGCGGTGGAGGCTGCGACTTCGGCGGCGGCTTGGCGAACTTCGTGTATCCTCGATGGATGGTGGAGTCGCCACCGACGCTATCGGCGCCGGCTTAGTCTCTACCGCGGCCACTTTGACTTTTTGCTGGCTCGCTTGTTTGTGTGGCTTATACGGCCATTCTGTGTATATGCGAGACTCTGGCGGCGGCGGAAGCTTGAAGGATTTCGCCGCGTCGACAGCCGATTCTGCTTCCATCGTAAGGTCAAGCAGCGTTTCGATGTCGTCGAAATCACTTCGCCGGATCAGTTGTTGTAGTTTCGGCTTCATATTTCGAGGAAGTATTCGGAGCTGGAAATCCATCGTCGACGGCGGTTCCATTTTCCGCATCATGGCCTCTAGATACGTGATATAATCCCGCACTGACTCTTCAGGCCCTTGCGTGCGATGTGCTACCTCGTGTGCTAGCCTATGCTGCACATGGTTGGTTACTCCGCACTACCGCCGGATCCGTCGGCACAAAATTTCCCACGTGGACCAACTCGTCCTATTGGATCTCACCCAGGTGCCTGCTACTCCTGCAAATAATTCGGGAAGAGCTCTCAGCATTTCTCCTTCCGTGAGCTTGGCGAGGACCCAATTCTCTTCTACCCGTTCGAGGAACGTGTCTATGCTCTCTCCGGACTCTCCTGAGAATTTAGAACCCCACCGTCGCACGACTTGGATCTGTCTCTCGCCGCTCGTCTTTGTTGTTGATAATTCGGCGATAAATGCTCTCGTGGCCGCCGGGTGGGTGTCGAATCTTCGAACGTCACCCTTGTCGTCAACGCTTCCGTATTTTCAAGCCTCGTGCTGTATCCGACGGGGTTTGGTGTAGGGTTGATGACCGTATTGCGGAGTAATTCCTCGATACTCCGAATTTTAGAGTCTACGGCCATCATATATGTCGCCCAGTCTGTCGGTATCTGGAAAGTCGTTCCATCTGTGCTGGCCATCGCGAATGCCGTTTCTGGGACTTTTCGGACTGCGAGCTGCTTTTCTTCTGGTCACTGTCTTCTGATGACTCATCCTCTTCGCTCTCATGTTCGCGGGTGGTCGTCTGGGCCCATTTTCTGCTTCGCTCGAGGTTTTCTTCGACCATCTTGTCGGTGTTTAAAGCCTCGAGCGGATGTGGTTCGTCTGTTGACGAATTATCCCAGGAAATGTCATGCACCGCCGCAGACGTCCTATCCAAGTACGTCGGTCGAGCATTTCCCTGCTCTATGTATGCCGAGTGCTCGTCCTTGGCATCGATGTTCACAAAGTCGCTCGCCGAATATTCCCCGGGCAACCATTTGTTGATCCGGGTGAGCCTTTGGAAGGTGCCGCCGTATGGCTTCAGGCCCAGAGCTTCGGTGTAACGGAGTGTCTCTTCCTCCGTTAAACACCTGCACAAATTATCCAGGGCTCTCACCACGTCGCCTGACATAATAACGCCGAGTTTTCCTTGAGCTCGGCGGAGTTTTTCTGCTAATCGTGTGATAGCCGCGCTAATTTATTAATAGGGATTTTCTTATCCCTTGTCTCTCTTCCGGAGTGTATCTGTACGCGGCTAGTCGGGCTCGCGCGGGTTCGGTGAACGCACCAAAATACACAAAAAAATAAAAATAATACAAAATTGTATCGCGCCTAATCAGATACATTCCATGGAGTGCGTGTGTGCGCGTTTAATTCTCTCCCAGTGGTGATTTACGCGTCTTACCACGGCCGGGTTGAATTTTCGTTGGCCTCGCTACCATTCGCTCCTATCGGAAAAGATTTGCCCTGATATATATATATATATTTTTTTTTTAAAAGAAAACGAAATTTTGTTTCTAAAAAAAATGTAAAGTGCAAAAAAAATTTTCCTTCAATTTCGAAATTGAAACGTAAAAAAAACACAGATTTTATACCTATATATATAAAGCACAATTTTTCCTAAGCGAGGCCGATACTGTAAATTCAGAAAAAAAAATAAAAAACGACTGCAAAATTAATATATATAAAAAAAACTAATGTCGTAAAGAAAAAATCAGATTCGAAAAAGAAACGAATCTGTGAGGGGAAAGAAGGAGAAAGAAGAGAAGAAAAATTTTTTTTTTATTAATTAAACCAAAAAAATTAATTGAGGAATACTCGTATCACGAGACGATTTGCACCACCCGACGCTTCTACGCCGATCTATCTTATTTTTTTTTTTAAATCTCCAATATATTTTCGAGAAAAAAGAAAGAAAAAAAAACAAAATTTTCCCCGCACGTTCGTCGGTGTCGGCGTTCGTGTTTCCACACGTTCAGGGCTCCAGTTGTAACGGGCTTATTTATCCCGGTGCACCGCAGCTCTCGCTATCCGTCGGCCCGAACTGAGCGTATCGGCCGCCGCGCACGGCCGATACTCGCGCGCGCCTCACCTGGCCTTGCTGGATCGTATGCCGTCGGACGATCGTCGTCCGTCCGGCTTGCTTTCCACGCGCACTTAATGCCTGACCAGGACTTACCCTTAGTCATTGCTCTTCCTCTCTGGGATCTCGCAGATCGGCACCGTGTGCTGTCGCAACGTGTGGCCGTCGGTCGGTGACGGAGACGAGTGCAGGCTATTGGTGCGGCTGTTCTTCTCTCTCTCTCTTGTGGTGTGCACACAAGCGCATGCAAGTCATTCGTCTTATTTATTTTATTTATTTTTATTTATTTTATTTATTATAATTTATTCTATTTATTTTATATT
>JAWWEQ010049760.1:0-12846 GCA_035583055.1 Torymus tubicola
GGTCTCTTGTGTTTATCGTGAAAAATGCTTCCCCGAGGAGTTATAAATTAATCAAAATCGGTCAAAAATACAGAAAACGCTAAAATCACCAATGGGATGATTAAAAGAAAAAAAATTTTTGACCTCTCGATTCACCTGAGAACTGCCCATATATATTACCTTATATAAGCAAGGAAGAAAAAAGGGATACATGAACAAGCAATGCAGGGTATGTAACGAAAAAGAGAAGACATTGGTATACATCTGTTCTTGTGAAAAGATAGAAAATAGAGCAAAAGGCAAGATTATATACCATGGATAGAAACTTGGCCAGAAGAGAAGACTGAAAAAGAGATTATAGAAAGATTAAAAATGGAATTAAGAAGCAAAGTGAATAAACAATTGTGCGAATATGTGGAAGAATTTGAGAAGTTATATAGGCAGAAAAAAGTAGAGGAAAGAGAAGAAGAGAAATAGGTGTTTCAGAAATAACCAAAGAATAAGACGACTGAACAAGACACGAGTATTCTCAAAGTTAATAGTACAAGAGTAAGCCAAGTAAGCTAGGATAGAAACAAAAAGACTGCTAGTGTTAATTGAAATAGTGTATAGAATGTAGTAGGTATATATTTTATATTTAGTTCCTAAAGGAAAGACTGATTAGTAAATAAACAAATGAAAGTATTGTAATTAATCAAAGTGTTAGAACTAACGTCGGAAAAGAAATATGTAAAAACCAATGTAAAAAACTTTACACTGAACTGGAAGGTTAAATAAATAAATATAGTTACATAAACATAAAGAATGTGAAACTAAGTATACAATAACATACTGTAATACAATAACATAAAGTATACAATAATATACTGTAAATATTTTTAAAAAATCTTTGAGTTCAATTTTATTGTGATTATGACATAGATTTAGCAAAATTCTTAATATAGTATGCTACCAATATATATTATTTTATTAAATTCTGGGCTAACGTTTACAATACAGCTCTTCAAGCAAATTTTTTTTATAGTATTCACTATAAAATTATTACTTATTATAGGGTGCAAAAAGTGTACTGCTATAAATTTTTTAATGCACAAGCAATATGCTAAAACTGAAAGTCAAAATAATTAGTGGTTTTTTAGTGAAGTTTAAATAAATTTTGAGAGCAAGGTCATAATAAGATCATAATTTTGTTCAAACTAAAAAAACCACTAATTATTTTGACTTCCAGTTTTGACATATCGATTGTGTTATTACAAAATTTAGAGCAGTGCACTCTCTGTTTTAAATAATTCATTGTATTTATTTTTTACAGACTGAAAACAGTAAAATTAACTCAGTTGGTAATGGTAGAACTATGGCACCTCAATAAAATGAAAATTAATAAGATTCAACTTAAAGAATCATCAATATATCAGGCAATAATATTAATTACACTGTTTAAAATGATTATTTTCTACAGCTGGAAGGGTAACAGAGTTGTGGATTATTCAAGTAAGCATTTAAACTATTTAATTGAAATAATATATTCACAAAAAATATCAAAAATTGTAATGAACAAAAATTGTATATAACCCAGAGATACAAAGTATCATTGAATTTAATAAACTAATATTACATAGGTTAAAGAATAATCAATATAAAATTCATTTACAACAGAAGTTCTTAATCAGATAATATTACATATTTGATCAAATATTTATGTCTCCTATTACAACAAAAATTTATAAAAATAAAAATGGGAATTTAAAATATGTATTTTTTTTACATAAATTTTAAAACAATGAATATTCTTAGAAATTGAAAAATTATTCACTTTTTATAATACATTTTTGTTAAATAATTTTTAAATATTTCCAGATATTTCGTAATATATAAGTAAATTTTCAATTTTTAAAAATATTAAATTATTCTCTAATTTCGAAAAAAATCAAATAAAAATATCTACTACCACCAAGGACAATACTACGCTTTGAAAATGTAATATATTATTTATTATGGTACATAACACATTAAATTTGTTGACTTAAATACACAATAAATGATAACTCAATTAGTAATCTTACGTTCACGTAATTTTTTTTTGAAGTCTGGATCATTTCGTCGTTTTTGATCGAAATAAAAGCAATAACCTACAAATATTCCAGCAACACCTACGGCAATGCTAACTGCAGTTTTCGATATCATAATTGTCTAATTTGTACTAATATAAAGAAATCTTTTAATGAAGAATGTAGACAATGGATTTAAAGATAAAATGTTCTCATTCCTAAACCTATACACAATTAGGTTTTTACATAACCATACACTAATGTACAAATTAGTATTATTCTAAGATCTCACGATTATATATTGTTTGTAAAATTGAAAGAATTGAAAGAATTTAAAGAGTGAAAGATAAAGAAATAGAAGAGAAATAGTCACCAAGTACGAAAAAGTCAAAGGTGATTATTCAATCATTTTTAGCGGGTTATAAGGGTAGGTACACAATAATATTAATCATTTTTTTGTTGGCACGTAAGTATTCCGAAACACGGGCCGCCCCGCTGTAAAGTATCGGCCCATGTTTGGTCGTGCCTCATTTGATCTCATGACCGCTCCTCTGGACGAAGAATGAAGATGCTTGATGATGAACTCTCGTCTCTCAAGCATCCGTCATATAGACGCAATCGGACACGAATAAATACGGATGGTCGCGAATGCACGCAGAGATATGTTGAGGAATTTCGAATGTAACCAACGTTAAAAATTTACTACATGTGATGTGAATAGTGAATATATAAAACAAACTGTATCTTTATGGCAATATTTCTAACTCAAATAAACATAAATAAGATTTTTATAATATTTATACGATCAAGATTAGAAACATTGCCATAAAGATAAAATTTTTTCCGTAAATTCACTATTCATATGTAGCAAATTTTTTACATTGGCTACATTCAAAAAAAAATTTTTTCAAATTGTAAGTAAGTTCTTTTATAAGTTCTTACGTACAAAAATATTTGAATTTTTTACATAAGATCATGTATAAGTGTTGGATTTGGTTTCTCCACTCTTCTACTTCTGATCCTATCTAACTCTAGCGGTTTGTTCAGAAGCTTTTTTGTGCTTCTCCCAAACAGCAAAGATAGTTCTTAAAGTATTTTTAAATAATTCGTAAGAGCTCAGATGAATTCTCGATATATTCACAATTTGCCCATAATGTGTTCATTTAAAGTTCCTTAAGATTTCATAATATGTCCGGTAGTAAGAATTCAATAAAGTTCCAAATCGGTTCATGTTTTTTTTAAAAAGTTTTCATATAGAGTTTCTCAACAAGTCATTTTGCATTGAATAATTGAAAAATTATTACTCCGGTTCCAAATGCAATGTTGGTCCAGATTTCCAAGTTTTCTTGATTACTGAGTGATGAAATAAAAATTAAAAAATGTGATATTGTTAGATTTATTGAGAAGAATGGGGGACAACGCGTAATATGTTGCTAGATTGCCTAGCCTCTGAATAAATAAATAATATCGTGTCGTCGGTAATGCAGGTATCGCGTCGGTATCCGACGTCCTCTTAAATCTTATAAATTCTAAACACCTAAACTCACCTATCCTAAGCACGTAGCTAAGTTATTAATAGAAAGTTTAAATAATTAACCCTAATCTCCTCAACCTACCTACCGCACGCACTGCGGGCTGCTCATTAAAAGTTTAAATCTTATAAATCCTAGACACCCAAACCCATCTACCCCAAGCAAGTAACAAGCTGCAAAAAAAAGTTATAATTTATAAAACCTAAACACCCAAACCTACCTACCCCACGCACATATGGAGTTGATAAAAGAATGTTTAAAACTTATGATCCCTAAACTCCCAAACCTACTTTTGAGGTGTATTTAATGAATGGAGAGACTTTTAAATTTGAGAAATTAAAAGAGATTTTATTTAATACTAAAGCTGCCTCTACACGGAGTGCCGCGACCCGCGAGCCGCTATTGCTTTCTCTTTCTCTGCGTTACAGGATTTCGTATATCTGTCTTTGTCTAGGGAGCCGGGAGCCGCGAGCCGCGTTCCCTAGACAAAGACAGATATACGAAATCCTGTAAGAGAGAAAGAGAAAGCAATAGCGGCTCGCGGGTCGCGGCACTCCGTGTAGAGGCAGCTTTATAACTACGGCGCATACTTGCGCCACGCGCGAGGTGCTTATCGTTCGGCATACGGCAGGAGAGAGAGAGAGAGAGAGGGAGAGAGAGAGAGAGAGAGAGAGAGAGAGAGACAGAGAGAGAGAGAGAGCAGCGCGTCGCTCACTGCTGCTCGACTTACATCATACTCACGCACACACTAGGGAAGGGAGACTTCCATGTATGCGTTTACCATAGAGGTAATACACATAGAGCAGGGAAGTCAGCCGCAAATGTGAAACAGTATTAGAAAGAGAAAAACGATCGGGAGACATCGCTATCTCTTTTTAAACAGCGCATGCGCGCCATAAATTGTGTTTACCAGAACCCTGTGCAACATAACCAAACAATAATTATATATGACCGTATAGAAATTTTTTGCGAATGTCGCAAGAATAAGAAGAAGAAGAAAAGCAATGGTCAATGATTATTTCTTAAAAATGATATATTAATAAAATAATGCACTGTACATTTCTAACATGACAAGATCTTGTGTCATATGCAAAAGGCAATCTATTCCGGGTGACAACAAAAGATCTTTTCACAAGAAAGTTTTTAATTTTGTTTATGAATGAATATATATAAGGTTTATTTTTTTATTCTAATTATTTATGAGGGTAAAATTATTATTTTTTGTATAATTTATACATATGGTACATAAAGTAGTTCCTTCAATATATTGTATATACATTAAAACAGTTGTTTTAATTACAGATTTCCCAATGACTGTAATTTAAAGGAGAAATGGATGCAAGCTGTGGGTGTAACATTTATAAAGACAAGCTATGCAACAGTTTGCAGTAATCACTTTGATCGTGTAGCGTATCATCAAACAGATCGTTATTCTTGTAAATATGTAAGAAACGCACACACGCATATATAAGAATATTGTAAGGGTTAGCGCCACCTATTGTTTTTTGAAGGTGTTTCTTAGTTTGACCATGATTAGGTCGCGCTCCGGCAGTCAGTCCGTGCTCCGCTCTTGAAGCGATGACATGCACGCATCCTTCCACATATCACACTGTATTGCTTTGTGCATTAACCTATTATTATATTATAATAAATATATAATACTATTCAAATTGTGCGTGTTTACTTCCATTCTTTGTGTGTAACAATACTTTAAAATAACAGGTTATGGGCCCAGGTACGTGGGTATTAAAAGAAACCAGACTTGTGGTAAACAAAACGGATACAAAGTGTTGAAGAAAATAAATAAATAAATAAACAATAACTGATCGAAAATGGAAAGTGAAGTGATAAGAGTTTGCAATTTGAAGGGGAATGAAAATTGGGTAGTGTGGAAGTTCCAAATAAAAATAATCTTTATGTCAAAAGGTGTGTATAGTATTGTGGAAGGTACTGAGAAGAAACCAACGGCTCCAGAAGCAGGAGCAGATGCTGAGACTGTAGCAACATTTCAAAAGGGATTAGCCAATTGGATAAAGAATGACGCGATCGCTCAAAAGTATATTGTTACAACTATAGAAAATACGTCAATGCTTCATATAATAAATTGTTTGAGTGCTCAAGAGATGTGGGAAAAACTCCAAAAAGTATACGAGAATAAGTCAGATACAAGCATCCACATGTTGCAACAAGAATGATTTAACCACGAAAAGAATACGAGTGACGATATTGCGACGCACATATCAAAAATTCAAGATTTATCCTGTAGATTGAAAGCGTTTGGTGAGACTATTTCAGATAGTATTCTGATGACTAAGATAATAATGACATTGACAGAAGAATATAAGCATTTTATCTCGACATGGGAATCGACTGGGCAACATCAAAGAACTGTTGACAATTTAACAGCACATTTAGTGATGGAAGAGGCTAGAAGGAACTCTAAACAAAGTAATGAAAATGTGGCTCTTTTAACTAATAAAATGAAAAAGTTTACTCCATATAAGAAAAAAGAATACAAAGATAAAAGTAAAGGAAATATAAAACGACGTGATATACAGTGTTACAATTGTAAAAGGAAGGGGCATTTCCAAAAGGACTGCTGGTTTCTTGAAGAGAACCAAAACAAACGACCGACTCCGAATTCGCAGGAAAAGAGCGCGCACGGCAGCGAGGACGACAACGCGCTTATGATGATCGCGGAGACTTCCCTCTCCTCGACCTACGCAAGTGTAAACAACACATCGTGGCTTTTCGACTCTGGCGCAACATTACATATGTGTGGTAACCGTTAACTTTTCCAAAATTATGAGAATTTGGAGAATGCGATTCCAATTCGACTGGGTGACGGACGCGTAGTTTACGGTGTAGGTAAAGGTAAGATAGCAGTACTTGCGTTCAACGAAAAGTCTTGGATCGAAGAAATCTAATAAATGTTTTATACGTACCAGATATTACATTTCATTTGTTTTCAATGGATAGTGTTCTGGCTAAGGGAGTACGATAAGAATCAACAAACGTTCAATGTACTTTTTATAAAAATAATGAGATTGTAGCAATCGGTAATAGAAAACATGAAAAATCTTTATTTGAAATGAAATTCAAATTCATACAATGTACTGAAAATTATAGTCTAGTAAATAATGTAATAAATAACAATGATGATAAAAATAATTGCGGGAGTAAAGTTACCGATAATAACAAAACAAGCGCTCTACAGTTATGGCACGAGCGTCTAGCTCATCAGAATTTCGAGTATGTTAAAAAGTTCTTATGTAAAAACGACATCAAGGTCAACAGCGATAAACCTTTTTGTGACGCGTGCGTTCTAGGAAAAATACACCGCTTAACCTTTAAACCGAGTAATAATAAAACTAAAAAAGTTGGTGAATTAATCCATGCTGATATATGCGGGCCTATGGAAGTGGCTTCTCACGGTAATTCGCGATATTTTCTTTTATTTAAAGATGACTACTCCAGTTACGTGAAAATCTATTTTCTAAAAAACAAAAGTGAAGTTATAGATTGTTTTGAGAATTTTATAATTCGTTTGAAAAATGAAACGGGTAAAAGTATAAATGTATTAAGAACGGATAATGGATTAAAATTTACCAATAAGCGAATGTCCAATTTGACTGTTAAGCACGGAATCAAACACGAACGTACCGTTGCATATACGCCCGAACAAAACGGTAAAACCGAAAGAGAAAATAGGACCCTCATAGAATCAGCAAGGACTATTTTAATTAATGGCGGATTAGGAAAGAAACTATGGGCAGAAGCAGTAAATACTGTTGCATATGTTTTAAACCGTACGAGGCATACTAAAATCAAAGACAAAAATCCACACGAACTATGGTTCGGTAAAAAGGTTAGTTTTTCGCACTTCCGAGTATTTGGAACACAAGTATATGTACATATTCCGAAACCTAAACGGTTAAAGTGGGACGCGAAGGAGAAAAGTGGAATTTTTGTCGGGTATGATGAACGTGTAAAAGCTTATAAGATTTTAATTGATGATACAAATAAGATTGAATTACATAGAAATATAGTGTTTAAAGAAGAATTTAAAAGAACTAATGTAAATTTTAATTGTATAGAAAATTCAGATTCATATATTAAAATAATAGAAACCTAAAATGACTTACATGACAATGTCGAAAGACATGAAAATAGAAATCCGCAAATAATAATCGAAAATAACAATGAGCAGGTTGTAGAAAATATTATAAACAATCCTAATGTAGACGAACGACCTCGCAACTTACCTGATGATGCTGCAAGCAATGGAAGTGATAATAGTTTTCATAACGAAGTTGATAATAATGCAGAAATGCCAAATCAATTAAATCAGAATGATCAAAATGTGCAACAACAAAAGTATAATTTGCGAGATCGTAATAGACGTCAACAACCTGAAAGATTTGGAATACCTATAATTCCCGACGAAAATTTTGATATAGAGGAATTATTTATTACACAGACTAGCGAACCTATTACTTATGGTGAAGCCATGCAAAGCTTTAACTCGCGCGAATGGCCAAAAGCTATGGAGAATGAGATAGACTCCTTACAAAAAAATAATACGTGGAAACTTGTAAATACGCCGCACGATGTCCCGATTTAAAAAAATAGATGGGTATTCAAAATAAAAAATAAAGACAATAAAAATAAACTATTTAAAGCTCGATTAGTGGTCAAAGGTTACGAGCAACGATCCGGTATCGATTATAATGAAACGTTTAGTCCCGTCGCTCGACACGATTCAATGAGATTATTTTTATCAATTGCTGCGAGCGAGAAAATGCGATTTAAACAGTTTGATGTAAAGACCGTGTTTCTAAACGGCGAGTTGTCTGAAACAGTACACATGCATCAACCAGAAGGTTTCTCCAACGGTAAAAATGAGGTTTGCGAATTAAAAAAGAGTTTATATGGACTCAAGCTGCGAAGTGTTGGAACGACAAATTTGTTGAATGTCTTAAATTATTTAACTTGTATCAAACAGCGGCGGATCCTTGTATCTTTGTAAGTAGGGATACAGTTGAAAGAATAATTTTAGTTATTTATGTTGATGACGGCGTTATCGCATATAAAAATACTGAGAGAATAGAAAAGTTGATATTACATTTACAAAATACTTAAAAATTACTATATGTGATTTAAATTTATTTTTAGGCATTAAAATAACTTATACAACCGACGGACATTTATTTATAAATCAAAAACAATTTGTAGAATCTATTATAAAACGCTTTAATGTGCAAAACCCGCATGATGTTTATGTACCTTTTGATTCACAAACGAAACTTGAGAGTTTTGAGAATAATTTGATTTCAAATAAAGTACCGTACAAAGAGGCTATAGGCAGTTTAATGTATCTAGCTATGATCAGTAGACCAGATATATCATTTGCAGTGGGAGGACTAAGTCGGTTCGCGGATAAACCTACTAACGGTCACTGGAACGGCGTAAAATGCGTAATGAAGTATATTAAAGGTACGTCAGACTATGGCTTAATATATGGTAAAAATGATTTAAGTAAAAATGTACAGTTCATAGCGTACAGTGACGCGGATTTTTCTGGCGATTGTGTAACACGTAAATCGACCTCAGGCTACGTAATAAAATTAGGGAATGATCTAATTACATGGAGCTCGCGTAGACAACAATCAGTCGCACTGTCGACGACTGAATCGGAATTTATCGCTGCTTGCAGCACTGTGCAAGAATTGGTATGGCTCGACAGACTACTTCGCGATTTGATTAGTTATAGATTAGAGACACCAGTTCTTGGTGTCGATAACCAAAGCACAATCAAGATAATTAAAAACCCACAATTTCACTGTCGTATGAAACACATAGATATTAAGTATAATTTTGTTAGAGATAAATATCACGATGGATTTTATTGTATTAAGTACATTTGCTCTAAACAACAACAAGCCGATATCTTAACAAAAGAATTACCAAGAACACATTTTGAGCGTTTAAGAAACGATATTGGCGTCGTGTTCATTTCATAAGTGGAAGTGTTGCAAATATGTAAGAAACGCACACACGCATATATAAGAATATTGTAAGGGTTAGCGCCACCTATTGTTTTTTGAAGGTGTTTCTTAGTTTGACCATGATTAGGTCGCGCTCCGGCAGTCAGTCCGTGCTCCGCTCTTGAAGCGATGACATGCACGCATCCTTCCACATATCACACTGTATTGCTTTGTGCATTAACCTATTATTATATTATAATAAATACATAATACTATTCAAATTGTGTGTGTTTACTTTCATTCTTCGAGTGTAACAATCTTTAAAATAACAGTTATACCCATGTAAGAAAACTATTACCAAATGCAGTACCTAAAAATCAAAATGAAAATGACATAAGTAATAAATTGCAAACTAAAGAGGAAGAAGTGTGTGATAAAGCTACTTGTGATGTTACTCTTATCAGTACTACTGATATAACAGTTAAGGCAACATATAATAATAGCTTAGCAAGTGATTTGACAGTAAACACAAGTGATGTAAACGTTGAGTTGAATATACAAGATCTCTCAAGTAGTACGGTTAATGATAAAAGTAATGTCAATAACATTATTACTATATGTAACTCTTCATTAGATAATGCAATTATGAATTCAAGTGATATTACCCTCAAATGTGATAGTAATGCTAGTAATGTAAATAATAGTGAATATACATCTAGGAAGTCGCAACAATGTTTACCAATCGATTCTACAAAGAATAGTATACAGAATAATAGCGTAAATAGGTATACTATCACTGATTTTATAATGTAACTTTTTTCAAAAAACATCCGGGTGAATGTTTTAAAAACACCGCTCCAACGAAAAGGTTTCGTTGGATGGATGGACACCAAACAAAACATATAACAAGAGCTCATTTTTCTTCTGATGAAGCTTGGAATGACTTTTTGGCATTTGTAGCTTACAAAAATTCTCAGAATTCAAAGAATCGCCTGAGGAAATGGAGGACAGAAAAGAAAATTAGTATTTTTAAAGATCTTTTAATACATTAGAAAGAAGAAAAAGCATCAGCAGCAGCAAAATATTTAGAGGTTATTTAAATTTTGGATATTTACAATATAAGCCTCTAAACATTAACTTTATTACTCTTTGAAAATAATCATGTAAAAAATAATTTTTTTATTCATTTTATTTATACTTCTTTTAATGATATTATGAATTAAAATTTTTACAAATTATTAAATATTATTAAATATTAATTGTAAATATATTAGTTAAAAATTTTTACATTTTTATTAATTAAATTTAAATTAATTTTTAGTCTTTCTTTTAATGAAATAAAATTCATCAATAACTTTGTAGTTATTTTATTTGAAAAGTTTTCTTTGCACTTTTTAAACAGGGCCTACCTGAGCACATGAAAGAATTAGTAACAAGAATGAACGAGTAAAAACATACAGCCCCTTTTCCGAATCATTTGAAAAATTTTGTACGGAGACTACATTTTTGTCAAAGCTTTATAAAGTGCTTACCGTGCGTAGAAACATTGAACAATTAGAATTGCAGTTACAATTATAAGCCAGGCATATTGGAAGAAATCATTACGCATGTGTCTAATATTGTCATAAGCGAGGCGAAGAAAAATAAAAATTTAGTATTTAACGCGTGACTTTCGATGAAATGAATATTAAACGGTGGGCATATTATTGTAAAAATTCAAAAGCGTGGAAGGTTTTAGTTGATCTAGGGGACCAGCTAGAACAAGTTGATAGTCAAGGAAATCGTAAAAAAGCTAGTAAAGCGTTAGTTTTTATGCTTGTAAATATAAATGGTGGTTTTAAAGCACCGGTTGCATATTATTTAAGTAATTCTTTAAGCGAAGATGAAAAGTTAATCCTTTTACGAGACTTATTAGTAAAGCTTGGTACAAATGGAATTGAAGTAGTGAGTGCGAACCAAAAAGCGTGCAAACTTCTTGGTGCAAATTTTGATTATGGCACTGATAAATTTAAACCATTTTCTTCACCCTTTAAACCATAAACCTGTGTACCTATTTTTTGACCCATGTCACATGATGAAATTAATAAGAAATTACATGGCGTTAAAAGGTTCACTAGTTTATGATAAAACAAAATATATGAAATGGCATTACATTCAGAAATTAAACGATAAACAAAATTCCGAAGAGTTACATTGTGCATGCAAAATACGAAATCGCCACGTTAACTTTTCTAATAAAAAAAATGAAAGTATTTTAAGCAGTCCAAGTTTTAAGTTCCAGTACAGCTACGGCATTGCAAAACTTGTAGAAAGATTTGCGAGATAAAGATTTCATAGGGGCACAAGCAACTTCGGAATTTTGTTTAATATTTAATGATATATTTGATATCTTAAATACTAAAAAACGATTTTGTAAAACACCAGGTCGAAATCCGATTACAGAAAAACATTTTCCTGATTTAAAGATAAAAATTGATAAATTTATAAATTATATTGAAAAGCTTGAAGTATTTGTTAAGATTTTGAGTCGAACAGTCAGCACAGTAGAAAAACAGAGTAAAATAAAAACCATTAACCAAAATATTGTTAAACCAAAGTGTGTGTTAAGTGTAAGAAATGAAAAGACTGTAAATAATCAAATTGTACGAGAATGTAAGATTACTGCTAGTCAAGAAAATAATAACAACCTAATTAATCAGCAAGTATTACAGAATAATGTCACGCATAAAAATCCAGTAGTAAGTATGGAACAATCATTTAATGTTGTTAATCAAAATAATAATCTTTCCGTAAATGCTAATATAAGAAAAAGAAAGTAAATAAAGGTAATTTCGAACAAACAAATATTCTGGCATAAAAAAATTACAAAAAATGCGAAAAAAGAATATAACATAAAAGAAATTTTTATCGTTCGTAAGTCTGTTCTCAAAACAAAAATGGTTGAAACGGGTTTTATTGGTCTTATAATTTGTCTAAAAAATTTGTATTCTCTTTGTGAAAGATTATTTGTAAGTAAATACATAACAAATTTTTTATCTTACAAACTATCCCAAGATCTGGTCGAAATGTTTTTTGCCTTGATTAGACGCATGAATGACTTTACTAATAATCCGACAACGATTCAGTTTCAATCAGCATAAAAAAAATTGTTATTAAATAACATGAATGTTATGATTTCTGCGTCAGCTAATTGTATACCGCAAAATCAAACCTTAATGATTTCCGGAGGCGATGGGAAGGGACGAATGAAAAACTTCCACTTGATTGTTGCAACGTTTCGTTGGCCCGGTCTGCCAACCT
>JAWWEQ010049761.1:0-12846 GCA_035583055.1 Torymus tubicola
TATATATATATAACACCACCGCCAACGCACTCACCATCAAGAGCGCGTATACGTATATATACAGCGCATGCACTTCGCAGTAGCCTCGCGCGCTGCGCACGCGCGGTGTTCATGGTTATTGCCCGACCCGATTTTCAAATTAACGTATGGTAATGTTAATTACGAAGGTGAGCGCACGTGTATATATATATATACGCGTCGTCGTCGTCGTCGTCGTCGTCGTCGTTGCATATTTCCGAGAGTGCGCACATCGAGAGGTATAGTGAACGAAGAAAGATATAGAGAGAACGATGTCAAAGCGGTACGTGCTCGTGCGAATCAGCGTGATTTTTTATTCAAGCAAATTGCAGGATGCCTGCTGGCGCTCTATTTTCTCTCTCTCTCTCTTTCTCTCTTGGGGTTTTTGCATGATTTTTCATGCGCGCGCATCAGGGAGAGAGAGAGAGTTGAGAATTACCGTTACGCACGGTGATATTTCTTTTTTCGCCATGTTTGTATATGTAAATACGCGCGAAAATGCTCAACCCTGTAATTTTCTATAATCAACGCTTATTAATCATTAATGGTAATGAGGTACATACATATATACATATGGAGTACATACACATATATATATGGAGTGTTGTTAAAAAATTCATCGCGGGTAATCGAAGTTTTTGATTAATAAAACTTATACTATTATTTATGTATAAATGTGTATATGAACACGGATTCGATTCGCCAACGAACGACTAGACCTTTAAACGCGCGAAATTTCGCTAAACAGATTACCACAACTCTGCATATACATATATATATCTCCGGGAAAATTTATCACACACCCGTGAAATTCGAAAAATTACACCACGTCATGCATCACACTACTCCTACTCCTCTTAGACAAATTAGAAACATCATTCCACACGGCGGTATATCTCGCAACTTTGCAAAAATTCCATTTGCGCGTATGATGTATATATATATATATATATATACATACATATACCCATCGCGAAACTCGAGAACCACGTTCTCCACGCGCGTACTCGTCAGTTTCGAAATGGGGAAAATTCGCCTTGTCACGGTGCCTCTGCTCGTATATATATATATATATGTGTGTGTATAGTCCTCTCACGGGATACTGTATAAAACTCGGATGCCGCGAGAAATAAATTTGGGAGTGAGTTTAGCACGTGTGCGAGCTGCGATGGGACTTATAGAAGAAACTCTCGCGTTAAACTTCATTTTCCAAGTTCAAACTTGGCGGTGCACTACTCGGAGTATACCGCCATTGTAAGGCTCGAGTGTGTGTATATATGTTGGTTGAATTTCGAACGCGAGTTTGAGAGTTTATAAAGTCCTGGTGGTATATGACTGCGAGTAAAGGATAATTAATGGGTTCCCCCGCGAGGTCGTTCGTCTTTTTATTTTTACGAGAGACTGCAGATTCGATGAATCATTGCCAATTGTATGTATATATCTGTGACGCAGAAACATAACCACATAAGTCCACTTGTTTCGAAAATCGGGAAAACCTCAGATGTTGTATCTTCAAATAGATTTTTTTCTTAAGTACACAGGTGCAAGGTAAACTAACATTTTATAATATTTTAAGCAAACAATCGCATTTCAAAAATCCACGTATACACGTATAAATTATATACCAAATCTCATATTTCAAATTTAAAATAAATCCCTTATTCCCACCATACGCTCGTATATTCTTATACGTAATCCCTTCGCGATGCCGTAGTCCACCTGCCACACACACACACACACACTCACAGCCAAACCCTCATCATATACACACGCACTTATATATATTGCGACCAAATCAGATAATTACGAGATTACTTCAGCTATACTCTCGCGGTTGCCACATTGCATCCCCCTTTCCCAAATGCTCAACTTCCTCTCTGCTTTATATACTATACACGTCTATATATACATATACGCATTATACACACGCAGGTAATGCGTATATAGAGCGAAGAGGATTCGGCCGATTAAAGCGCACGCATGTAGACGCGCGGGTTAAATTCAGCGGAGACCACCTTGACGCTACACGCACGCTCGCGTCTGTGTATATAGGTATATGCACGGGTATTATTGCGCCGGGACGGACCACCGCGACGGTGTATCTCGTATATATAGTCGAGATACGTTCTTTTTGGAAAATCCTTAGTGGTTTTCTTCGTATATACTCGGATTGCTTTTTATAGCCGCACATATATATATATATATATATATATATATATATATATACACAGGGTCGCGTGTATTGTATAGTGTAAACGCGGAGACTATGTGTTATATATATATTTTTGTGTAAAGTGTTTATAACACGTCATAAACTCGAACAGATATAGAGTATAGCTTTTAAGAAACCGTGTTATCGAGTGACAAACCGCGACAATATATATATATATACGTATATACGTATACGATTATTCGGACAGAGGATATTTCATTCATTAACCGTGTGTTCAGCTCTGTTATGCAGATGCGTGATGCCGAAAAGTCGTCGTTCGTGTATATGCGAGAAGAAGGAAAGAGAGAAAAAGAAAAGAAAGAAAGAAACTGATCGTTATATACAGGCGAGCGACAAAAGGATCAAAGCGAGGGTTGACATACCCACACATATATATATACACTTAAGCCTTTCATTTTTCAGCGACACGAGAAAACTTTTAAAGTCGCGTTGGTTGCTCGTATAGCACCTCGCGCGTAAATTAACAAGCTCCAGAAAGAGAGAGAGAAACAGAGAGAGAGAGAGAGAGAAGGAAAAAAGAACAGTATTATACGTGGTCCCGATGATCGCTTCTCCAACCCCGTTTATGCTAAACCGTACATATACTCACTCACGTGCGCCTGTACTTACTTGAATTTTACGCTTCTGCGCGCAAACTTCTTCACTTATACTCATGCATTATATATATATGTAATATATTTCTGGTTTTCTTTGCTTGCAGACTGAAACAACCACAGGGAGTGGAGACAACGCCAATTGGAGGCGTAACGTAGAGTAAGAAAGACGGATAGATATATAGTCAAAGAGAAGAGTAGTACATCGATCAACATGTCGTCGCTCATAAGATGCTTGGTCCTAATCGCGTTTCTCGCTGTCGCCGCAGCTGATTTCCGGCATATCTCTTATGACGGTAAGTGAATTAGCTGTTATAATTAATAAACGCATGTTTTTTGAGTAATTATGTATAAGGCGAATTCTTATATAATTCCGAAGAGAATCGAGAGTGTGGCAAATCTTTGTATAGTCACGGTTCTGCATCAGATAAGATCTTACACTATATACTACACGTAATAATAGTTACGCGAATAGAACGCAAAAGTGCTGCAGTCTACACGAATTTATTATAGATTAAATTATTTCAATATATATATATACACACACGTATTATAAAACAGTCTTGTTTACCCGATAACAGTTTTAAATTTGGCTTACGAGTTGAATTCTGAGAAAATCACCTCTCGCGCGCGCGCGCGCAACGCTACGGCGTTTTCCCTCTCCATTTATATACGTTTATCAGCTCGTTAACGTTTAGTTTACAACGCTTTACTGCCAATAATCCCCCCCCCCCGTACCGCGTGTCATTGGGAAATCGCGACGAAATCGCCGATAAAGCTTAACCGAGGTTAAACCTCGAGCGCGCAAACACAATCACACGTAAATCTGTGGCTTATCGCCCGGTTGTACTTATATATATATTATACAGTTGAACAGAACGCTTAGGAGTGTCTTAAACCAAGAGCGCGTCTTAATTTCGATAGCGATCTGTAACCGTGGTGTGTGTGTGTATATATATATATAATTGCTCGCAATTGAATTTCTTAATCCCAGGTGAACGTGAGATTAGATGCAACCATATAGCGTTCTTACTATATACCAACGAAGTTATTATGAGCATTTAGGCTTATAGGTTATTTTCTACTTCGCAAGTGCGCATATATGTATATATATATATGTATATAGTCGTAAATTCCGGTGGTTCTCAGCGAGATAAAAATCCGCATTGTGTGTAACGGCCGCTGTGCGCGCAGGTTAATGGGATACTATAAACGCTATATAAAAAAGCAACGAGAATCGACGTTTTCGTAATTAGCTTATTTATTGATGGCTCGGGTCGTTGTATATGTATATACGGACACGGATCGTTTATTAGCTTTCGAAAATCGATTGTTTTCAGGACCTCGCGTAATAATAATAATCTTTGGTTCCATTAACGCTCTTTCTCGTTTGTTTAGTTTTCTTTTTTATTTACATTTTACAATTCGTTACCGGCGAATGATAATTATTGCATCGACACGCGGCTCTCTCTCCCACTCCCTTTCGCTACGACTATATACATACATATATATACGTGTACAGTTGTAAACTACGTTCGAGTACGCTAAAATATACATTGGCTTAAGAAAGCCCATAAATCAGTGATTTACGGTCCATCATTTCTTTTCTTTCCCCTCCTCACGAAAATTCGATCAAGCGCACCTTATATACATATATGCACGAGAGGACTTTCTTCGGAATAACTCATTCCGCGACTTTCCGCCGCGCGGAGCTTTCCAAACTAGCAGTTTTCAATTTGGGTAAAGTCCCGAGAGCTATAAGCGTTCGTTCGCGCAGGCATTCCAGCTTTTGTTGTATACTTGTTTTTCCTCACTGACTTCTGACTCGCCGAGTGATGATTTATCGACGAATAAAACCTCCGTTTCGCTATATATTTTCGGAAATTTATATAAATTTACCGAGGTATATCTTTCACGCGCGTATATACTACAGCGAAAATTAATTTTTATAACGAGGTTTAATCAATCGAATATGCCTATGGCGACTTTTGAATTAAGAATCATGAGTGTACATATATGTTCGGATAAATTAGACAATTAATTAAGCGCAGTGTAGTATAAAGACAGCAATATATATTTACTACATCGTCTATATATACCAAAAGTCCTTTTCATCCTGAAAATTAATAACAACAAAATTGTTACCGCATCATCACAAATCTCCCACCTAATTATAATTTTTCCATTAATTCCCGCAGACAACCCACAAAAAAAAAAGCCAACCTGTAATTTTTCAACCACCCTCGCACAAAAATTCCATCCTTCATCCAAGAACGTTAACCCATCGTTTCTGCACTCTCACGACTATACAGTTTTCCACGCAGCACACGCTTCGATACCCAGTCTCTTGGTATAAATACGTATATACCTATAAGGCGAGGTTATATGGCTCGCACATACCTGCCAGCCACTGACGACACGTCGGATCTAGACAGTCACATTGCGCTCTTCCCTATGCCCATATTGCTGCTGCGTGTGCGCGTGATGCGCTTCCAGCTAACGGAAGATATAAGCTGCGTACATGCTGCGGAGGGGGGAAGGAAAAAAAGGTACCTATGCGCGCGTTGAGATCTGCTTCGTGAACGAATTAGGAGAAAAACGGGAGATGGAGGTTGAACTGTGAGTTTTTTCTTTTGTGTGTGTGTGTGTGTGTATAGGGTTGCGGAATTTTTACCCGGAATGGTGGATGGGTGCAGGTTGGTAGAAATCAATAATGGTTGGAGAAAATATATCTGTGTGGAGGTATGCGATTTTGTTTTAATTAACGCAGCTTGATATATTTTAGAAAAATCCTCAAGATAAACCTATATTCCCCGGACTTATTCATTCCTATACGTAATTTTCCATCGTTCATCTTATCTCTAGTACAATCCCTGTCTCACTTCTACTCATACTGCACGCGTACGTCGGTTATCCTCGTCTGTAAGCACCCAAGCAACCTGAAATCGTTGCAGCATGAGCTCCGCGCGCGTGAACCAGAAAATTTTATTCCTTAATCCACCGGGCGCATAAAAATTCCTCTTATACGGCCGCGCACTATAATACACACACAAAATCGCGCACGCTGCGTGATTCCAGATTTACGCGCGTCGCGAGTCGTAAACCTCGTCTCGACTCTCGAGGAAATCTGCATCCTCTGTATACATATATATACACAACCTGTATATATATATATATATATATAAACCAAACTGGGACGCGCGGGCGTGGTCAAATGGCAAATACACGCGTTGCCGCGCATATAATGCGTGTGAATTCGCAAAGCAATGTAATTAGGGGGGAATGATGAATTCCACGCGGTAGGTGTGGTATTCGAGTAATCACGTCTGTTGTAGTATATATGTATACCGAATTCTTTGATCTGAAGCGAAGTATTTAACAAATTGTTTCTATATACGTGCGAAGGTCAGTGTTGATATATATAAAATTGTGTATAGTTCTCGTGAAAATGCGGTTGATTTTCACCGCGCGACGCTATATACGTATGAAACGTTAATATACCATGATAATTTACGCGCCAGTTTTTTCATGTATATATATCATTCGTCATCGTTGTATACCGATAAACCGTCTTAATGGAATATCTTATTAATTATTGAAGAATATATATATACACGGTAAAAATAATTAATTAACACTGCGATGTATACATGCGTGAGTGGTAAACGAACATATATACATGCGACAATTATTTATAGACCCGTCGTCGATTAAAACTGCCTTATCGAAACTAAAATAATAATGCTAATCCGCGATTTCTCTACGACGCTTATATATATATAAGCGAAAAATAAACGGAAAAGTAAAAATAAAAAAAAATGAAATATCCAGACCGCACCGAGGCGTTAAGCGTCACTCGGACGAATATTTATGAGATCTCTCCCTCCTCTCTTACTTGCCTATACGTCCGCTTATCAAACACACCTCTTTTCTCTTCGCGAAGAAGGATTATCCCCGGCAGCGTCGCGATGCGTAATTATACTATACACTGCACCCGCACATATATAGCAGAAGAGTCGGACAGTCGAACGTATCTATATAATCGAGAGTACAACTCTCGGCTAGACGAGAGAGAGAAATGGATTAATGCATTTTAATGAGCATTCGTAAATCTTCCGTAGAGTGGGGAGAAGAGACAGGGAGGGTATATATGTATAAAAGAGAAAAAGAAATTGCTAAATAGAGACGTATAACGGGTAGTGAGTGAGAGAGAGCGAGCGAGTGTCTCTCTCTTTTCCGCGTCGTCTTTATGTTAATTAGAGAAATGTGCGAGAGCGTGAGTGGAGCTGCATGCGGACGTATGCGAGACGACTGGGATTTTAACGAGGGCAGGTCTCTATATACGAGCTGCACTTTCGATCGTCGCCTCGCGCGCGAACTGAAATATATGTAGGTATATGTATATATATATATATATATATATGTGAGTTTGAATTTGCGAGCTAGACGTTTTTACTACCGCGACGGGATGAGTATGAGTGTTTGAAGAGTATATATGTATGGATATACATTTTCAATATACGCGGGGTTCTCTCTTAAAAGCGTATGTTTTAGATAGTTTGCGATTTTTATATGAATGTTGTTGACTTAATAACTGTACAATCTAGTATATTTAATGTGGAATATTGTATATACAGTACATTGAACTGAGTATTAAAAAGATTTAAATACTCAACTCAAGGATTTAATCTTAAAAATTCGCAAATACATTCGATTTTAGCGTCTACTTTATATCTACAAATAAAATTATATAGTCAACACGCAGCCAATCAAAATTGTAATGTCAGATTTCATCCATTACTTTTTAAGAGAGAATTCGTCAACTGCATATACAAACACAGCAACTAATTAAAGAATACCTCGCGCTATTGTCAGCCCACTTTCCATCCTCTCACCGACCCCCTCGTACACTTTCCACGCATATACCACAAAAAAAAGCCTACTCTCACAACACATCCGGAACCTCACAATTGCGAATTTTCCTTTGTTCACTGCTCTTTCACTCATTCTCTCCATGCACTATACACAACCTCCAACCTTTCGCAAAGCTACGAATAACCGTCTTTCTTTTTCGCGTGCTTCTTTTATTTTTTCAATCACTCTATTTATAGCGAGACGTTCCTGCCTTTTTTTACGCGGTTTCCCCCCTCTTTCGTGAATCAACAACCGCGTGATGTATATACAAACGAGGTTAATGGAATCGTATTATATAGGTTCATCTAAAATGATCAGCCGAAATGTGTAATATATTTACATATCTGTGCGTGCGTGTATACGGTGAATATTAACCGATAACTTTTATTATAGTGTATAGGTGTATAATGTTTACGTACACGGATGTATGTATATATATATATATGTAAGTGTATACGCATGCGAGCGCGCTCTAATCGAGTATATAATACGCGTGTTGGCGTGCGCGCTAATGCACTTGCCGAGCGTTTTTAAACATAATATAGGTATACAATAATGCGTTCGCGTGCGCGCGAAGATATCAGGCAATAAGGCGTTGTAGCGGGATTTGCGAAGCAAATTATATACCGACTATATTAACCTGAATCTGCTCTACTGCTCTATCGAAGGAATAACTCCTAAGAATAGTATAAACGTAAATATATACACAGCTTTTCTCGAATCTTTATATACTCTCCCCGTAACTAAAATACACATGTGTATGTTCACTATACGAATTTTACATACTACAGAGCGAGAGAGAGAGAAATTTTTCCTGAAGGAAGTAAAAAGAAAATATTGACAAATAACTTTCCCGGACTCAAACCATCTCTCTCTCTCCTCGACATTCTCAAGGAACGACCATACTCTTCTCAGGCCGCCGCGTCTCTCGTCGTTGACGTCGGTGGATTGTTCACAGTCTCGTGTCTCGACTCCCGCCTCGTATATAGCTCTCCTCTCTCCGAAAATAACGAGGCGACGACGGCTCGCAAAAAGAAAACTCTCACTCACTCACTCGACGCGATGAAAATCAATAGCCCGCGCGCGCGCCCGCGTGAAAACGTCCGCGACTGTTAACACACACGCGTGCGTTGGTATATACGTAGAGGGAACCTGAAAGAAAGAAAAAAAATGTAGAACCCCATATGTGCGTGCATGCGTATGTGTGTATATACCATATGGGAGTGGTCGCGCGGAGAGACGGAACGCGCGTCAAACGCTGTAAATCACGACGAGAGCCTGTATATGTGTGTGTGTGTGTATGGGTACGTGACTGTAAATCAGTCGTTCGTCTTCGTCTTTTGGATGTTGCTGCTGTTGCTGTTGTTGTTGTTGTTGTTGCTATATGGCTACTATAGGATATCGACGTGGTGTAGCGTGTAGAGAGAGATATTTTCATGTGAGATTGATTTAGGAATTGTATACGAGTGATAGAAGAATGTAAAGTGTGGGTGATGATGATGATGATTATTATATATATGCACGAAGGTCATGGTTTCGTAAGAGAAAAATTTAGGTAGGCGAACGATGGGATGTATGTTATGCAGATTTTTCTGGAATATTATTATTGTGGTGTATCGGATATGTTTTATTTATATAATCGTCGTGATGGTATATATAAATTGGGTAACACTTTATATATTATACAGACCGGCGGAGTTAAGTTTTTTAATAGCTCGCGCGAATGTTCATAAAAGTCGCATAAATAATAATTAATCCACGCGCGTTAATGGTAATCCTCAATTTATGATACACCTTATTACACATCCGATGGAAAACAATAAAAAAAAAGAAAAAAAGTAACGATGTTGGTCACGTAATATAATCTACATGGAAAAAGTGAGAACAACAACGTATAGATATACATATATGTATATATACGATAATGAAGAACTATACACAGCCGGTTTTTTTTTCATATGTAAATATATACGAACGTGAAAGAATCTATTTCGAAGCTATTCTAAAATTGAACGTTTCGCCTAAAATTAGGGCTCACCTCCCGCATGCGCTTGCCGCGCGTTGTATATACCATACCATACCACCACCCATGCTGTCGTGCGTGAGACGGTGAAATTGCTTAAATTTGGATAATTTAGGCGAAAGAAGAAGGAGAAGAGGAGGAGAATTAGTGTAATGTGAGTTGCTGCTGAATTGCCCGGCTAAATTAAAGCTTCAGGGGCTGTTTTGAATTATAGCGAAGTTGAGGCCGTGGTGAAGATGATCGTTTAGTGGAGGGTAGAGAGATTTAATGAAATCTTAACAAAACGGG
Source organism: Torymus tubicola (assembly GCA_035583055.1). Lineage (NCBI taxonomy): Eukaryota > Metazoa > Arthropoda > Insecta > Hymenoptera > Torymidae > Torymus > Torymus tubicola. The sequence goes on from JAWWEQ010049761.1 coordinate 10,070, forward strand.
TGGACATGGACGATAATTGTTGACAAATTGTTATCATATATACGTTTGAAGTATTTATAATCACGCAATTATTATTTCCTTTACATTTAACCCTTCACTTTCTTCACTAAAAATTTTTGTAGAGAAAATAAAACAAAAATCATCTTTATATATATATAAAAAAGATTAAGAAACACCCGGCCAGATTAAATCCCACCAGCCACATATTGCCCATACTTTCTTTAATCCAGACCTTCATAACTTTCTCTCGTCCCTCCCCCCGTTCGCCTTTTTTCACTCAAGAATCTGCGCAATTTTCCTGCCCCACATATACCCCCTCAAAACCCTCACATCTCCGTTTTCGTAAATCCATATTTCTCCTCCCCTTTAAAAAAAAAACATACATACACATACATATCTATACCTATAGAGCACATATCCTTCCTCTCTATAAATCTTCTCTACATCTCGCCACCTGCGCCACTCGCTTTCAAATAACCCCGCACACAGTTTATCCCATCAATTCGAACGGCCTTGAACTTCGCACGTGGGCGGTGGTGGTGGTGGTGGTGGTGGTGCGTCAAGCTGCTCGAAACTTTTCAATTGACGTAGTAGAAGCGAACGAACGAGTATTAAGGCAACAACACACTGTGCTGAGTTAACGATTATGTGTGAGGCAACGATTAATTTTCGAGGCGAACGGAAGTGCGTGATGCGTTGTTGTCTGTGGGATAGTATATGAGCTGTATGTCTATTTATACCAGTAGTTGTTTTTTATAAAAACAGACTACAAATAACTCTGTAAATTCATACAATGGTCCAACTTTTTATATTACTTATTTCATAATTGATATTATAAAATCTATACATTTTTATTAAAAAATCGCATATATACCTATTTCTTCTGTATTTTCATTATATCTTTAAAAAACGAATCCACTGCATGAACATCCAAAGCCCCTCTCTTCTGCTTCTCACATTCACGCGGATTTTTTCACGCGACGTCTCGTGTTACACGCGTCGTCACCTCATCGTATATATATATATATATATATACGCGCGCGCAAATCAGCCACGATCGCGATAAACCGCGCGTCAGGAAGTATAAAAGAGAGAAGGAGAGGGGGGAAATCTTTTTGTATATAAGGAACACGCGCAGGTGCATGCGGCTTGTAAAGTGTAAATGATAATACTTTCGCTGCGGGTTATTCTTTCGACGCGCGGGAAAATTGTATAATCTTAAGATATGAGATAACGAAGGTATATAATATGTAAGCGTTATGGAACATTATATTTATCATTGTATTTTGAACTATATTTTCATGCAACTATAAATATACGAACAAAAATAATTCATTGGTAAGAAAAAAAAAAACTTACCAATTATACTCCAATACGCATTTATCGTTATTATCCGATATAATAAATCACAGTCCTTAACCACCATACGCCGCACGTATTATACCCCAACGAAATCAGAAATAGCTAATCCCATAAATCCCGCATGCTTCTCTTCGACTGCCCGAAATTTTATATACGCTATACCTGTTCACCTTCTTCATATGTCTCCCCTCCCACCACAATCCCGACCGACTTCCGTGCACCCCAATAATTAGCGCCACTAATCGAGATAAAATCTCTCTCTCTTTCCCCCTCTGCTCCAAAAAAAAAGAGCCATCGAATCGTCTGTCTCGCATACAAACGATCCCCAAATACGCGACTGCCAATATATATAAATAATCGAAAAGTACGTGTCTTTCACACCGTGGTTGATGTATAGAAATACCGCTGCCGCACGAGAAAGAGAGAGAGAGAGAGAGAGAGAGAAAGATACAACCGTGAAGGGCTGTTATTAGCCTCACGTGCGCGCGCGAGAGACACGCTAAATAAAAAGGCGAGAAAAGATGTGTATATATATATATATATATACGTGAACAACGAGAGAGTTCGCTACCAATGCGTGCGTGAGATCGCGTGCGTAATTACTCGCGAAAGCAAGTCAGTGTATATAATACACACACACATACATACATACACATAGACGTTTGACGGTTTTCGAAAGCGTATTATCGATTGCTCGCGGTTGCGGTGTGAGTATTATACCTTATATATATATATATATATACTCAAGTATATCGATATATGCGTGCATGCGGTTTGCTGCTTACCAGGCTTCGCGGTTCTTTCATGCCGGATGTACACAATGCGAAATCGTGTGAGATTGCGTGCATGCACGCGCGCGCGCATACTGACGAGTGACTGCAGCGAAAGGGTTGAATGAGGATTGTGGAAAGAGAACTGCGTATATGTGTATATATAAGGCGTTGCGAACGATTGCTCGCGTTTTTTGTTGAAGAGTGAGAAAAATTGGGCGTGTAACGGTTAATTGGTTGCCGAGGTTAAAGAAAGAGTGATTAAACGCGGCTACACCGAAACCATATTATATATACTCCGAGAAAATTTTATCTAGAACTCTTTGTTCGAGAGTCCCAGGAACCCATAGCTATACGATATAGCTATACGTATAACTTCTTTCCAATTTCCTCTCGCGGCGAAGTATCATCATCACAGCATCGTCGTTGTGGCGATCGAAACGATCTTCGGTGCGCACCTGTGCGAACACTAGTATATATATATATATATACACTACGTAACGCCCCATCTTACCGCTTTCTTGTACAGGTATATATATATATAAGCATTCCTATCCACCTTCGATTCTGCGAAAACTGCCTGCGGTACTTTATACACAATTTCAATGAAGGCCGTTGCGGCAACTCGAACAATGACCCTCTCAG
>JAWWEQ010049762.1:0-12845 GCA_035583055.1 Torymus tubicola
AAGCGATTTAGATGATTTTAAAAGAAAAAAAAATTTTGACCTCTCGATTCACCTGAGAACTGCCCATATATATATATTTTTTATTTTTTTCATAAGTTTTCTGGTTTACTCAAATTTTTAATCGTTTCTTTTTTTATCATTAGGATACAATATTGATTCATGTAACTAATAAATTTATTTAAATTAATTTTTTTCTTACTCTGTGCTAAACGTTATTTCATTTCTTTTCATTTTTCACGTAATGGATTTTCGATTTATTTGACGATTATTCCTAATTTTTGTAATCATGTAATACTTTGTTAATATATTGTAATATTTTCTTTTTGTTTTATTATTTATATTTTTTTTCTTTTATTCTAGATTTTTTTTCCAATTTTTTTACTGCATTAGGCTGCTATTCGCGTAATATATTTTTTTGATTTCACTATGTCACTTGCTATTTCAGCTATGTTTTATTAATAACTCGATGAACCGTACTTGCTTATCTTCCGAAGTTTGAGCGATTCATGCTACAATGATCCCCCCAACTTCTTACTGCAAAGCAAGAAACTCGGACTTATACTATGTTAGTTGTAAATGATATAAAAGTATTGTCCCTTATTCCAAGAACTTTTACAGATATAATCTAGTGAACTTTTGGTTCGATTTCGTATCGGAACCACTGTTAGGTCCGATAAATAGTTACTTTTATTCTTTTAGTTAAAATAGTCTACCGAACGATTGTTCGATTCGTACCGGAACCACTGTTAAGTCTTGGCGTTTGGGAATATACTTTTATTTAAGTTGTTAATTGATATGATATGCTGTTATTACCTTTTATCTGGTGAAGGTCGTTGAAATAAAATACACTGCTGCTGTTTTCGATTGAACTCACTATTTATTGGTTTATATAATTTGCAATAAAATGATATAAGATAAATGTCTGTTTATTTCGCAAAATGACTTCTCTGGTCTATTTATTTATTTCGATATATACGCGTTTAAATCACGATCAATTAGTACAAATGAATTATTAATATAATTTATTAATTCTGCTTACTGAGCAAGGCTTACGATTACAATCTCTCCTATTGTCGGCCGGAGTTATACGGAGTTCGCGGTCTGTGTGCGTGTAACTGATTTTTGGTTTGTTGCTCTTTGGCTTTTATAATCCAGAGTCATTACAAATGTTTTATAAAAATTGATAATAATTTGAAAACATATAATTTCATTTACAAATATTAAATCGCTTAAATTCTCATGTAGGTCAATTTTTACGCATTTGGAAAATGCTGACTACAAGGTCATCGTCGAGCTAAAGCGCTCGCGTATTTTTATGTTTATAATCATCGTTTTTAAATGCCGAAAAATCACTGAGGTAATATTAAATAATACGTCAGAGGATGTAACATATATATAAATAATTATTATTTAACCTGCACCACACTCATCCCAACATATTCTTTGTTCTAGAATCTATTTCTTTGTTCTTATTATTATAACTCATTCTTGTGTTCGTATTTAGCTTATCTGAGAAAAACAATAGTTACCATAATGTATTATAATTTATTACTTGTGCGAAAAAACGAACACATACTATGTAAATGAAATTTTAGTAGTTCTAATCAGTTGTTACATAAATTTTTTTTTTGATTAATGATTATTTTAGAAATTTAAATGTGAAATATTTACGAACCTAATATTTTTATATTTACAAAGTAATTAGTATTTCTCTATTTAGAATTTATCATACAAAAATTATGTTTCTTTCAATTAGTTTTAGTTTTAAAAGTTTACAAAATTATATGTTCGTAGGATAGATAGATCCAGAAAGAACAATCTAAAAATGTGTGTGTATATATATATTCTGAAAAGCCATTAACATTTTTAGACTTTTATATTACTCATTTTTAGTCCATATCGTCGGTTTGGTAAAAGAAGGTACCACCTCAGAATCCGTTTCAAGAAAGTACCAACTCGGAATCCGATCCAAGAAGGTACCAACTTAGGAGATTTTTTTTTATTGAAATTTAAGTTCGCATGTGAGTAAATACATTTACTTGTACACTGTATTACGAAATGAATTTTTCATTAAAAATGTAAAATAATGAATGATATTTTAAATCTTAAGTAGGAGTAAATTTTACACGTGTGCCGCTAAATTTGAAAGAAAATTTGAAATAACAATTCATGAAAAACCGTAGATTCTCGTGAATTCTAATTGTAAATTTTTAATCCATTTATACTTACGTAGTTAATATCAGTTGAGTTTGTGGAATTTCACAATAATTAGATGAAAGGATGTAACATGTATTTATTTCACTCAGAAACAGGTACAGTATGTCTTACCATTAAAGTCCTGTAAAATATGATTTTATTTGGGTACAGTTGTATTTTATAGTAAAATATGTAAAGAAAATTCGAATAAAGATAGCTATAAAATGTGTTTTTCAATACAGTATTATATGATAAAATTTGAAAAGTAATACTTTAAATTATAGTGTAAAGTGAAATTTCCCATAAAATATTGCTTGCCGTACAAAAATTTAGTTACGGTTTTTTACGAATTTTACATTTAAAATTTTCTTTCAAATTTAGAGGCACGCATACAAAATTTACGCCGACTTAAAATTTAAAATATCATTAATTATTTTTCATTATTAATAAAAAATTCATTTCGTAATAATGTAGAAGTAAATGAACTTACTCTGATGCCAACTTAAATTTTAATGAAAAAAATCTTCTCCTGAGTTGGTACCTGCTTGATTGCATTCCGAGTTGGTACTTTCTTGAAGTGGATTCTGAGGTGGTACCTTCTTCAAGCGGATTTTAAGGTGGTACCTTCTTTTACCAAACCGAAGATATATACTATACTACGAATCTACTATAAATAATATACTACGAAAATAGTTCCGTAAACTCTTAAGCCAATAAATTCAAAATAAACAAAAACACAATTGCTATATAATAAATTTTAAATAGTGATATTCTAATTACGTTATGCAACGGACTCTTTATTCCCCAACTAGCCCGTAACAAATATATAGTTATTAAGACGAAAATGTCTGGAGTGAGCGTAAATCATAACGCGGCAAATACGTCTAAGCTGGTTAACTTTATTGAATTCAAAATAGAAATGTATAAGGGCAATATAGTAGGAGGAGCATGGCCGCGAAGGTTGCCCGCCGAAGCTTCTTATGCGCAAGAAAGAGAGAGAGAGAGTCAAAAAGACAGTTACAGTGTCGGGTATGTCGCTGGTGTCGCGGAAGGCTCGCTCGTAGTTACGCTGGCTTGTACGCTATACTATGACGCGGTCGGAAAACAGATTGAAGAGGATCTAGAACCTTGTTTGACGATAGGAAAGCTGATATTTGTTTGTGCACAATCTTTTTGAGTACTTTGGAAAGAAAGTTCAAAAGGTCTATGGGACGAAAATCGGTCACAGCAGCAGGAATGGCTGCCTTTTTTAGAGATACCAGATTTCCACGAATCGGAGAAAATTCCCTTTGAAAGGGAAGCATTGAAAATGTTGATCAGATGTTGACCGATGACTGGAAGAGCTTGAGCTATAACATTTTGTGGTATCCCATCCTCACCCTTCGCCTGCGAGGAGAAATGTGCAACAGCTAGGTCCATGTCCAGTAAAGTAATTTTACTGAAAGTAAAATCTTCATCACTAGCTGGCGCTATAATCCTCCTCACATTCTTTGGCCGAGACCGAGACATGTGTAAAATGTGAATTTAATTCTTCTGAAGAGAACTCGTGAAGTTCTTCGCAAGCCCGACCTAGCTATAGAAGACTTAAACTTCTTTATTCCTCCAGATATCTTTCCCGCTGTCAAGAGTCTCGAATATTTTCGAGCATTGTTCGGCTAAAAGCGCAAGAGATTGGCATTCTTTCCGATGATCATGATTACGAGTTCTATGATATTTTCGACTTGGAGCATCGCATTTATCGTACAACTCTTTAACTTTCGCGTCAACTCCCGATGGTTAATAGTATGTATATCCGACGCCGATATGAGCATATCCCCAAAATTTTTACATCTACTTGAAACTGATGAAATGGCTTATTTATGCAGGGATTTTACCCACAAATAATTATAATTCTGCAAATTTTCACTATTTAGGTAATTAGTACGGTTTTTGCAGAGTAAACATTTATATGCTAATTCTTGTAATCGCTTTAGAGCTCCTAAAAATAAAAAATGCAATATTTTCTAGTGAAACTTAATAAAATGTCAAGATTCTTAATAATATTTTTTTAAACCGCTGTTAATTAGAACTTTGAAATAAAGGGCATCGGTGAGATGTTACTATACTACAACATTCACAATTTTTCATCCATGTACCACTTCTTATGTGGATACGATAACGTTTAGAGTATGAATCACCGCATTTTGCAAAATTTGAAATTATGACAAAGTTAACGTTCCAAGGAATTCGCCCCTTTTCTAAAATATTGATTGTTAGTTTTTATTAAAACAGATCTTTTAAACAGTGTCCCGTGTGTGTGCCTCAAAAATTCTTCAAATGGCAGCAATTAAAAAATTAATTCTCAAAACGTAATCAATTAAAAAAATACAGATTTAACTGTAGCACAACTATAATACAGTTTGGTTTAATTTTATTATTGGTGTAATCATAAGTAATCATAATATCGTTGGCTGAGAGGAAGAAGACACTAACTCGGACGAGTGCGTAAGACAGGGCTAACTCGGACGAGCGCCTAAGACAGTTCTAACTCGGGTGCTCGCTTTTAGATGTTTGCGGATCAAAAAATCCGATTTGTACGAAATTTGTTTGCGAAAGTACAGTCAACCGCAAAAATCTAAAAGGGAGAGCTCGAGTTAGGACTTTCTTACGTTCTTGCCCGAGTTAGTACTGTTTTACGCGCTCACCCGTGTTAGCCCTGTCTTACGCGCTCGCCCGAGTTAGTACTGTTTTACGCGCTCGCTCGAGTTAGTGCCTTCTTCCCCTCAGCCAACGATATATTAATGTGCAGAAGCAGGCGCATTACTTTTATTTGCTATATAAAACTTTTAGAACCATAGGAGTATAAGTAAAATGGCGGTTTTACATATTCTAGTGTATACGAAACACGACGCTATTATTATGGGAGAAACGCATACTTGGGAAAAAATGAGGAACACTGACGAGATCTTATTCTCCAGGCGTTCAAATGTATACATGGAAAAATATAGGACTGTGCTCGCAATTGGTTTCTGGTAATTTTTTTCATAAAAAATGAAAAAGTTTTGGATATATGCCCATATCTCATGATTTACTCCACCGATTTTAACGATTCAGTGATCATATTTTTAGATTTTGCTTCAACACTTGGGGTCAATAATCTATTTTTGTAAATTATAATTTTTTTTATAGTAATTTTTTAATATTCAAAATTTTTATTTTCGATTTTTTTAATATTTAGACCGAATATTGTTAATGTATTGCGAATGCTCTGTATGCAGGATAAAATTCTCTACAATTTAAAAAAAGAATCGATAGCTATATTTCGTCACAAGTTGCTGTAACGGACTTTCGATCACTAGCACTCTTGAGTTTTCTTTCTAAAGTGTTAGAAAAGATCGTGCATGTTCAAATTTCAGATTTTCTGTCCTCGATGAAAATTCTCGACCCCTTTCAGTCGGGATTTCGGCCAGGTCATAGTACTCAGACGGCCCTACTTAAGTTAACTGAAGATGTTCATGCTAGAATTGATAGTAAAAAAATAGTTGCTTACCATTCTCCTTTTATTCGATTTCAGCAAGGCGTTCGACACAATATAGCCATCCAAGCTATTGCGAAAACTAATCAGAATGGGATTCTCCAGGAAAGTCATCCTGTGGATAAAGTCACACATTACAGACCGTAATCAAAAAGTGATTACGAAGTTGAATGGTGATTCAGATTGGCTCACAACCAATCTTGGCATACCACAGGGCTCGGTCCTGGGGCATCTTCTGTTTAGCCTTTATATCAATGATCTGCAAAACATTCTTCTAGATCATAATAATTCTCAGACTTCTCATACCAGCATCGTCAAACATCTACTTAAAGTAGACAATCTTCAAGTCTATACGCAAGTAACTAGAAGCAATCTGGATGAGGGCGCCTGTCGGCAACAGCTAGATCAGTGTCCTCTTGGGTGGCTGATAGTGCCCTCAGTCTCAATGTTAAAAAAACTAAAGCCATTATTTTCGAATCTGAATACTTGTGCCGCTTGTTGACACTATGACTAACTAGGAGAGGTCACGGCCTCCGGATCACGGATTTTTCTCCAACTTTGAGGTATGTTTTTAGATGCTAAAATATGAAGAATGCCAGAATATTAGACCCTAATGTTTTCGACAGGTTTAGCTGTATTTGAAAGAAATACCGAAAAAATGCTCTGTTTCATTTGTTTATTGGTTAAGCTAGAAAATCCTTATATATAATTGTAAAAAAAGAAAATAAAAATAGAGACTACAAGTTTGAGGTTGCTTTTTTCAGAATTAAAAAATATTAAATATATCAAAAGTTATGTAAGTTTAAAGTTAAGCAACGCAAATGCATCAAAATAAGTATAAAGTTAAAGCCTGTCAATTTACCAATTTTTCTTGCTTAACTTTAAACTTACATAACTTTTGATATATTTAATATTTTTTAATTCTGAAAAAATAACGTCAAACTTGTAGTCTCTATTTTTATTTTCTTTTTTTTTACAATTATATATAAGGATTTTCTATCTTAACCAATAAACAAATAAAACAGAGCATTTGTTCAGTATTTCTTTCAAATACAGCTAAACCTGTCGATTACTCAAGTTTATCAAAGCGTTAGGGTCTAATATTCTGGCATTTTTCATATTTCGGCATCTAAAAACATACCTCAAAGTTTGAGCAAAATCCGTGATCCGGAGGCCGTGACCTCTCCTAGTAAGCGCAAGTGGATGCAGTTAGCCGAAAGGTTAACAGAGCCGTTTATGGAATCAAACGATTTCGATCTTGTACCGCCGAGGGGTTACGAAAGCAGTTTGCGGGTGCACTTCTACTGTCTCATCTGGATTATTGCTCATTAGTTTATATTGACGTATCAGGTGAACTTCAGACTAGACTCCAAAGATTGCAGAATTCATGTGTGATACGTATGCAACGCCAAAAAAAATGAACACATAAGTCCGAATAAGGAAAAAGCTTAAATGGCTAGATATAAAACAAAGGACCGACTACTTTGCAGCTGTGTTATTATATAAAATCATTAATTATTATTAATTATTAAGGGTCTACCTTGATATCTCGTATCTCTGTTCGATAAGTGCCAGAATAGAATCTCGAATAGAACGAATTGTAGGGAACTTTTAGTTCCACAGTCGCGTATTAATATGGAACTAAAATCTTTTTGGCCTCATGAAGTGCGTCTTTGGAACTCGATACCATACGATATCAGCTACCTTCCCTCGGCGATAGATTCAAAGCAGCGATCAAGAGATGTTTGCTACAAAAGTCGAATGATGTAGATTATAGATATATATAACAATAATTAATATATTGACGACCGTTATTCAATATATCAGTATAAATTTATATTTTTTTAAACTTTCATACTCGCACTTACTGGAAATAATATGTTGATGAAGTGAAAATGCAAGTTTCACAGATAGCAAAATGTAATAACTGCGAATAATGAATCAAGAATAACGACTTGGCAAATGCCATAATTTTGTAATATGATATGACCATGTAAGATATTTAAAAACTGTAATGTTGCGTATCTGTATTACCATTCGGAGACGGGTTTTTCCGAATAGAAATTATCCTAAGTGGTTTGTTTAGTAGGATTTCTCCGTCTCACAGACGAAATCCTAGGCGAATGCAGGATGGTAGATAAAATAAGTCAAGCAGAACCGTGACTGTAATTTTTTTTTGTCTTTTTGAAAATAAATAGTATTCTATTCTATTCTAGTTTCGTCCGCATCGTTTGACTGTCAACACTAGACTTTTTTTGTCAAGTTGAAAATCTTATCTCTTAAGTATTTGTGCAAATCAAAGAGGAAAGGTTTAATCATTATATCTGCTTCACTCTCTCTTATTGAAATCTATCTATTTGTTACTTTGCCTCCTATTACGCAAGATTTTATATAATCTGTATGAATGATCGCTATGTGTTCGAGCCACTATCAGAAAATTCTCGAATCGTCCAAATGCGAATTTCGCTTGACAATAGCGTACCTTGTTTTTATTTTTAAATAATCGTATGATTAGCACGTTCGCGAATTTCCTCAACTTCGAGACTTTTAGATTATTATTGTCTAGGCAGCAGAGCAGAAAACACTGCCTTTCCGGCTAATCATTATATTAGATTAGTTTATTTTAGCCATTACGCAATTAAATTCTTTATTCGCAAGTTTAATTGTTACTAAGTATTTATGTGAATATACAAGTAGATTTAAGGAGAAAAGGGACTTGAAGTTATTTTGTACTTCAGACCCGTCATCACCTACACGCCTATCCAATTTGCTGTCCTGGAAGAAGCGTTTCAAAACTATTCTCTGTTTGTTTTTTAAACTGCCTTCCCATTTTTTGGTCCTTCGAGCCGGATCGGTGCGTGTTGGTGCGGATCGCAGCGTATTCGCAAAATCAAACTTGCTGAAAATCTAGCGTTCAATGCCTATAAATGCTATGCTCTTTTAATTAAAGCATTTACATGCTACGAACACCAAACCTTTGATAAACACAAGATGCATATAACCGTTTAGGAGAATTCAAGTTCAAGGAGGACAGATCGTCACCGCCTGTGGATAGCTATAGCTGAACGTTACCGAAAGCGAAGCCTGTTTGTTTACGAATACTGCTGGATTGTTGTCGTCTAAGGTTGCTGAACTCATCGTGTTTCTCGCTGTTATTTGGAAATCTCGCACTATATTTGCTGCTGTTATAAACCTAAAAGTAAGATAAACTTTCCTCTGTACTGCTCCGTCTTATTTACTCTGCATTAAAATGGCTGAGATTGGAGATACTTTCGTTAGGCTAAACGGTATATTAATTTGCTTGCCAATTTTATCTCTAATACTACTAAGTTAAAAGCTGAAGCTGCTTTCGCGGAATAACATTCTACAGCTCACATGAATGTGCTTGAGGGTTCTTGGTAGAAGATTGTATTGCTTAACGAGTCAATAGTGCCCTTCGCTGAGGAGTTGAAGAAACGCACTTATTTTAAAGAGGACCTCTACAGTCGCGGTCTCAATGCGTATCTCACTGCTAGTCTGGATTACTGATAAAAGCAAAGCATTGCAATCAATTATTCCGCCACGAGCAAATAACATGTCTAATAATCCTCAGATGTTTTTAGCGCATTTGCAATTAGAAAAGGTCAAACTACCTCGCTGTGATGGTAAACACCGTTCCTGGGAAGCCGTTAAGGAAAAATTCAAATCGCTGATATTTGATGATAGAAGCATACCAGATGTTATTAAATTTCAACATCTATTGAATTCTCTCGACAATGGCGAACACGTAGTCCAGCTCGACGAACCAGTCCAAAACTGTTGCCGCGACTACTTCCCATAATGCACTTTAACCTGCTACCACAAAGGGAGTGATCTTAGCTACTGCTTGTGTGATTTTAGAAGCTGAAAATGGGACTATAGTCGGCCCACGTGCCCTGCTGGATCCATGTGCGGAAGAATGCATCATAACCGAGCACATTCCTCAAACTCTTTCTTTAAAGAAGCAAAATGCTGACATTGCTGTCTGTGGTTTTGCAGGCAGTGTTACTATTACCAAACACAGAATTTTTGTTTGTTTAAGATCGTCTCGAGATTCTAATTTTTCTCTAGAGTTTTCAGCGTTGACACTGAGACGACTTTCTGCTGTCAATCCAAAAACTGAGGTTCACTGGCAAAATTGGCCACACCTTCAAGGATTAGATTTTGCTGACCTTAGATTTGGTACCCCGGGACGGATTGATTGCATTTTACACGCTGGAGTGTACGCAGCTGTCATGTGGACAGAGTTCAAACGTATCGCTGACCCATATGCGCCTGTTACCATGCTGTTTGTCTTCGGCTGAGTTGTGATTCCCAATTGAAGATGCCCCTGACCATGCGTGAAAATTTGCTAAAGTCTTTAGCATTACTGTCGATCAAGACCTATCTAAGTCAATTTCACGCTTCTCGGAGACAGAAGAAGTTCCGCAATCTGCTGATGCCAGTTATTAACCTGCTGAGCAAAAATGCCTTCAGAATTTCAAGGAAACGCACTCTCGCAATAGCAAAGGTCGCTACGTGGTTCGACTGTCCTTCATACGTCTACCGAGACTGTGCAATACGGGAGAACTAGCGATGCGTACTTTCTTACATTTGGAAAAGCGATTCCGCAAATCTCAAGGTTTGGCCACTGCATATACACATTTCATTGATGAATAATTGTCTCTACAACACTTGGAAGTTGTTCCTGAATCCAAGGTAATATCCACTTCTTTCTGTGTTTTATCGCATCACCCAGTATATAAAAATGATAGTAGCGGAAAATTACGAGTTGTCTTTCATCCTAGCAATCAGGATGAAAATTCTTTATATTCTTTTCTTCACGCAGATCCCAAACTGCAGGAGGATGTTCTTATTATCATTACTCGTTGGAGATTCTATCGAGTTGCCTTTTCTTGTGGTATTGTTAAAATGTTTCGCCAATTTCGTGTCCATCCTGGCGACGTGGACTGGCAGCGCATTTTCTGGAGTTTCCATCCTAATGAGCCCGTTAAGACGCTACGTTTGCTTACCGTTACTTATGGTACGACTTGCGCGCCAATCCTCGCTAACGCTTGCTTGTTGCAACTAGCAGATGACAAGGAAAGTCGTTTTCCACTAGGAGCCCGAGTTTTCCGGCAAAATCGCTATGTCGATGATTTTTTTGCTGGTAACGACACTTTTTCTGAGGCGCTCGAAACTCGATCGCAACTTGTTGATATTTTAGCTTCTGTTGGCATGCAAGTTGGTAAATGGGTAGCTAATCATCCTTCTTTATTACCAGAGCTTGATTCCGATCTAGAATTTTCCGCTGAGAAGGAATTTGAAGAAGCTGATTCTGTACCTACGTTAGGCTTACGTTGGAATCAAGCGAACGACGCTTTCATCTTCAAAGTTTCAGTCAATAACAATACTGAGGCGATTACAAAAAAACTGTATTGTCAGAGATTGCAAGATTATTTGTTCCTGCAGGTTGGTTGGCACCGATGATTGTTCGTGCGAAGATGTTCATGCAAAAACTCTGGTTGCTTGGTATTGGCTGGGATGAAGTTTTACCCCCTTCGATACGCACACGTTGGTTTTCTTTCGTAGCTAGTCTTCCTGAAAAGCTTCTAAATACGCATATGCCGCTTCGATATATTTAGTTTGCCATACCAAATATTCTGGTGTAGCGTCTCAATATCTTATTTCTTGGCGAAATTGATTTCACAACCTTCACAAATTTACTGTTGGACAGACTCGCAAGTTGTCCTTGCATGGCTCCATTCTCACCCTTCGAGATGGAAGTCCTTTGTAGCTAATCGTGTAAGCGAAATAATTACGATTTTAATACATGCCTCTTGGTGTCATGTCTGCTCTCAGGACAATACAGCTGATATAGCTACCCGTGATGGCACACCTGCTGAACTACGTAATTCAACACTCTGGTGAAGCGGTTCCGCGTGGCTTACTTCTGATGAGGCTGGCTGGCCGTCAACCGCTTCTGCTGCTATAAATACTGAAGTCGAATTACGTAAAAAAGCGCTGCTTCTGATGTCTTCGTAATTCTTAAATCATCGGAATGGCTTGAAAAGTACTTTTCTTTTGACAAACTTGTATGCATCTTAGCTTATATTTATAGATGGCGAGCTAACGCCAAAGTTCCCGGATCTTAGCATAGGTTCATTTATTTGCGTGCGACTGGATTAGCTGCTGGTCACACGTTCTTCATCAGACTCGTACAGGGAGAGTCCTTCCCTCGAAACCACGCTGAACTCTTCTAAAAATCGCGTATCCACTTCTAGTTCACTCTGTAGGCTGACGCTGTTCTTGGACGTAAATGGAATTATCAGAGTCAGTGTCACACTTCAAAATTTTTATTTGAACGAATCTGAGGAAGATCCAGTCATTTTGCTTGCTAAACATCATGTGACGAATTTGCTCGTTCATAAAGCCCATCAGCTATATGTTTTTGGGGTCGCTGAATCCGAATCCGTGGTCCGTTTGACCCCATCACCTCACAGTCAAGGTCATGTCAAGGTCAAATGTACAAAATTAGCGGCAACCAAGTTTTAACAGTACATACATGTGTTTTTGGGGCCGCTGAATCCGAATCCGTGGTACGTTTGACCCCATGGCTTAGTGGCCGGAAATGTCAAAAAAATGCATTAAATTCTAAACCCTCAGCCCTTAAACCCTAAACCCTTAAACCCTAAACCCTAAACGCTTAAACCCTTAATTAGGTACATTCAAATTTGTTAGAAGTATATGCAATTCAATAAAATACCCACAAAAATTTCAAGCTCATTACTCTTTTTTATGGGAACGAACTATTTTATTGTCAAATGATCTACGCAGTGAATTACGCTCTCGCTTTTTCAATGTTGATGGTAGTTCTCGTTTCAACGACCAACAGTAATCTGCTAACATATTTATGTCCCATCTTCCTTGGTACCTACGCTCCAATTCCTTGATATCTTGGTTAAATCTCTCTCCCTGCTCTTCGCTGTAATCACCTAGGTTTTCTGGAAACCTAGGTGATACGGGCGATGGTCCTCAGATTCGTACGATGATAAATGATAAAATTTTTGTTACGAAAATGAATCATACAGAGAAAGAAGCATGATTATGTTTCAAGGAGGTAATTAAAAATTTTCTT
>JAWWEQ010049763.1:0-12844 GCA_035583055.1 Torymus tubicola
CCTGCTCGCTCCGCTCGCCAACCCCCATCCATGAACCTTTTATTTATAAATCAATTTTTATTCTAAGATGTGAATGAGAGGCATAAATATTTTAGGACATCAAGATTAATTTTGTTATCATATTGCCTAATACACATAAATGTACTCTAAAGAAGCTTTTGATAACAATAAAAGAATCTTCCAATCTTAACAAAGGAATGGTAAATTGTATATAAGTATAGAAAGATATTAAAAGTCTATCTTGTCCACGCCACCCAGGAGGTAGACAGAAGGCGCGTTTTTTTAAAGAGGTATCCCCTGTTTATTAACTTTAAATTAATTTTTGATTAAATAGTTCTTTTTTTTTTATAATAGCTTAGTAAAAAGGCTTATTCCTCTGAATAAAATCTATAAAATTTATAAAAATTAATTTTATTCAATTAAAATTTAAATCGGTGAAAGCAGATCTATATTTAAAGTCGCTAAAAACAGACAAATTTTGAAAGTCGCTGAAAGCAGACCAATTTTTAAGGTCGGTGAAAGTAGACAAATTTTGAAGATGCCTGAAAGCAGACCAATATTCAAGTTCGCTGAAACTACATCAATGGTTAAGGTCGCTGAAAGCAGAACAAGTTTTATCGTTGAAAGGACACCAATTTTTAAGGTAGGTCGCTGAAAACCGACCAAGTTTTTACTGTATTCTTTTTATTTATTCATCAAAAATTTCTTTTTAAACAATATTTATAATTTCCTCTTTATTGTCTGAATCATTTTCTAAAAACAATGATTTTCTAAAATAAATACCTAAACCATCAAAACTTTGTCCTTGTGATTTATTTATTGTCATAACAAAAGCCAAGACGATAGGAAATTGTTTTCTATTAACTATAAATGGTAATAATGGTGATTCTGCAATACTTAATGGTATTCTCGGTATAAAACCTTATTATTTCCTGATTTTCGCCTGTTACTATTTCAGCTTCTATCTTATATTTAAATAGTCTAATTATTTTTAATCGTGTTCCATTGCATAAAGTACACTGTAAGAAAACTCCCATATACATAGATATACAATGTATACATTTGAAAACTCAAAATGTAAACACAGTATATCTATATATATGGAAGTTTTCTAACAGTGTATCATTTATGCTTAAGTTTCTTATTAACATTACTATCGTATGAATTTTTAGATTTAATTCATGTGGTGGTAAGCCTTGACGAATATTATGCAAGTATTCAATAGGAAAGTTATGTAAATATTATCATCTGATAGATCAACACCTTTCTGTGTAGCGCTATTTATAGTATAATAAGTCATTTCATCACTATCAATTAATGTTAATATTTTATTATTCAAAATAGTTGAATCTTCATTATGAGACGTTAAAGTAACGTTATTTATAGATGAATTATAATTTATATCTTTATATATTCTCAAACCAAAATCATCAGTTTTCCAACTATTTGGTATTTTAAACGGAATATTTCCTCTCCAATGTCTAACAAAAACAAAGCGAATTCTTTATTGTAGGACGAATACTTTTTTTTTACTTTCAATATGTTAAAAATACAATCTAAATTTTATATGAAGAAAGAATGGAACTGGAAAATTTAATTTTAGTTTCAAAAACATTTATAATATATGTATATTATATAAAAAGTGTTTTAAATAACCATTATTCACTTAAAGCTTAATATTGATTAAATAATTCTAGGATGCAGAGGAAATTAAAAAAACAGAAAATTAAACAATTGATTAATGAAAAAAGTATATTATAATTACCATTTTTTTTATTGATGTACAGTATAATACAAATTCAAATATTATATTTTATATTGAAATTATTAATCAAACTTTCTTTCTGAATACTTTCAAAATTTTCAGTATTGGTCTGCTTACAGTGCTTTATATTTTTTTACTTGCCTTTAAAGCGCTTCTGAATACGTTTATTCTAAGAAGGCAATCTTGTTTGAGGTTTTCTAGATGTGACTTTCAAGTAAGTTTAGAGTCAAAGATGAGGCCAAGTATTTTAACTTCTTGAATAGTGTTAATAATCGTGCCTTTTATAGTGAGATATACATGTTTCTTTTGTTTTATTCTTACTGAAGATTATGACCTAAGTTTTAGTTTTTGAAAATTTAAATCCTGTCGTCGATGCAAATTGTTGTAGTTTGTCTGACGTATTTTGTATAATTGTTTCATTGGTTTTTATATTTTTTTCCTCGTATATCGTTAATTTCCAATAGGACCAGCATTACACTGATAACAAATCCGTGGGCTACGGATCACCGATTTTGCTCAAATTTTGAGGTATGTTTTTAAATGCTAAAATATCAAGAATGCTAGAATACTGACCCTAACGCTTTGATAAACTTGAGTTATCAACAATTTGAAGAATACTGAAAAAATACTATGTTTTATTTGTTTATTGGTTAAGCCAGAAAATCCTTATATAGAATAGTAAAAAAAAATAAAACTAGAGATTACAAGTTTTACGTTGCTTTTCTCAGAATTAAAAAATATTAAATATATCAAAAGTTATGAAAATTTTAAGTTAAGCAACAAAAATTGATAAACTGACAGGCTTTACACATATTTTGGTGCATTTGCGTTGCTTAACTTTAAACTTTCATAAGTTTTGATATATTTAATATTTTTTAATTCTCAATAAAGCAACGCCAAACTTGTAATCTCTAGCTTTATTTTCTTTTTTTAAAATTACATATAGGGATTTTCTAGCTTAGCCAATAAACAAATAAAACAGTACTTTTCAGTATTTCTTTCAAATACAGCTAAACCTGTCGATAGCTCAAGTTTATCAAAGCGTTAGGATCTAATATGCTAGCATTCTTCATATTTTATCATTTAGAAAGATATCTCAAAGTTTAAGAAAAGTCCGTGTTCCAGAGGTCGTGACCTCTCCTAGTAAGTTAGGAATGTGATCGATTGGTCGTATGTAAGTAGTACATAGCTGATAGTCCTTTTTAGATAGAATTTAAGATTTTTTATGACTGCTTCTTCTTACCATCCGTGTGAGGAACACCTGGTTGGTTGACAATCCACTGAGTACTATCATGAGCGAGCAGCTTTGAAAATGGTATACTTTCATGAGTTGCCTTGTTAAATACTTTCTTGAGTACAGTATCTGCTCCAACGAAGTTGGTGGCACAATCAGAGTAAAGAGCTTGTGGTATGCCTCTTCTTGATAAGAATCTTTTATATGTTGCGAGAATTCTTAAGCTGTGTCCGTGACTGCCTCCAAATGAGTTGCTGATGTTGACAGATACACGACTACGTAGGTCCACCCTTTATGGGTTTCTGCACATCCACCATTCTACCTCTTGAGTGTTAGTGGACCTGTGCGTGAGAATGCTCGAAAAGGTGTTACTTGAGCCTGAGGTTACAAGAATTACATGAGTTGCTGTGTTCGAATTACTCGGTGACAATCGCATTCGATACAACGCAGAATATAAGACTTAATCGATGATCTACCTCCAACGATTTAATAGAGATGTCTGATAAATGCGAGTATCAGTTGAGTGCCTCCATGCATAATCTGCTGATAAGGGATCATTCGTATTCTTTACATCTTGAGTTGACCATGATCCTTGAGGTTGTGTGTGCAAATATGGTCTCGTCCATCAAAGAGAGTTGATGTTTAGCTGATCAGTTGCAATCTTGAGTTTATTTTTATGTTTTGGTTAGGCGATTCCGAACGTAATCCTTCCATCTTAATAGGTGAGTTTCGATCCACGCTAGATTAACTTACGAGTCCGTCCAAAGACAAATGGCGGTAATTGAAATGTTCAAAATAGCATGAACATGTTTGATGAGTCTCCCGAGAAGCAGCGCTGCAGTTAATTCTAACCTCGTGATGGTTAATCGCGTGAGAGGTGCCACCTTGGTCGTCATTGATGGTTGCGAAGCATTAGAAAAGCTAGACAGTTCGACGGTTGATGTTGAGATGGTATTGAACCACCGGGGCACCAGACATGTCAGATTTTTTTTAATCATGAGGAGGTAGAGATTCATCTCAGGTAAGATTCTGTAGCCAGAGCTTCTGCATGAGCAATTTTCCCTGATTTCTATTGAGGATACGAAGCCGAGGTGATTGAAGATTTGGGCTACTTTACTGAGTATGAAGCGTTTTCAAGAACTTCCTTTGTGCGATGCTGATATGGGTGAGAACGTAAACGATTGTTTAAGAGGAGTCCATTTAATACCAAGTAATTTGGTTTCATAGTTGTTAAACGAGATATCTATGTCTTTGTATCGATATCTATGTATTTGCCTTGAGTTTTAGAGACGGTTTCAAACAATGCCTTGCTTATTGAGTGCCACTTTGCTAGAGGGAATCCGCTCGCCGTGCAAAGCTCAATTACAGCTAAGAATGGTGCAGCCTTGGTACAATACATAACTGTCGTGAGCTGGAAAACTTGTTTCCAGTACATCAATTTGTCGATTCATCTTTGTGATGTCGGTAGCGAATAAGTTGATATTTACGAATCCAGATGAGCAGATCTGTGATGTTAAGCATAAGATTATGACCTGTATGCATAATGTTGTAGACCGAGAATCCTGATGAGCATGTCCTTGATCTGATTTGATCATGTGGTCAGTTGTTCATACTCACGCATGAACTGAGTATACTAAGCATTATATTGAAAACCCTTACATGTTATATGAGTTATCTAACACAGATGAGGGTATCTTGAGTGATAATCGAACAACTTGCCTGTCCGAGGTTTCTTTTGAATGCCCTGAAACGAAACTCACATTCCCGTATTTCAGGAGTAAGCTGAGACTCTGTCGTTTGAGGAGGTTCTTCCTGTATCGAAAAATTAGACAGCAGTTATTGCAGTTATTGATCTGAGTTGCTGATAGCAGCCTGATGAAAGTTTGTGTTGGTCAGGGGCTGTCTAGTGACAGGGCCGATGATGAGCTAACAAAAAATTGAGTGTTGTATAATCAAGAGTATCGATGAGTGTCTGATAATGTTAAGTTTGAAGAGTTCGTCGAAAACGATTGTAACCATGATGAGATCTACTGATCTCGGTAGAAGAAACTCTCTATCTGCCAGATTGAGAGGCTTGGGATGAGTCTAATTTTGATTTGGAGTCGGTGTAAATGATGGTAGAATTGAGGTGACCTTTGAGAGTACATGAGCACAAACATTGACTGAGAGAGTCCGATAAATCAATCGTTTATATTAATCTTTCTTTTCGTTTACAAAGACTTTGTGCCGCCAATTCCATGAACATCCAAAAGTAAGTGATTTCATTCAAGATTCAGCTGCTTGACGAGATGATCTGAAATAAATGATACTTGAGAACGTGAATCGATGAATAATCTAACTTGATGAGAAGCCATATCTGTGTGAATTTGAGTTAACGCAGTTGCCAGCAGCGTATTGAGTGTGAAGTATAAATCTGAATTCCCTATCCGAAAAGAGTTCGCTGAGATTTGAGCTATGTAATATTAAGTGATGAGCACCGTTGAATGTCTTGCAGACTTTGCGAGTCTTGCAGTTTGATCGGTTGTATCTGCCTAGGAAATTCAAGCAAAGGCTCTTTGCTTTCACCGCTATGAATCAGCTACAATGAAATGTAATTCACCATAACAGCCGCAAGAATATTCTGTTAGAGAATGATTGTGAGTAGGCTGAGATGTCAACTGTATGGGTTGAGATGTCGTTGTTAGCTGAGTGGAGGCTTCTGAGATAAAACTTTGCGTGGTTGAGAAGAATGTTGATAAGTGTCCTCTATGTTTTCGAGCTTTTTAGCACGATCCATGAGAAGTTCACATAATTGATCACTTGTGAGAAATTCTCTTACCGTACAGAAAGAGCTTTAAAAGCTGGAAAATTTCCAGTGCTCTCGCGTGTCCTGGTTTAATAATCTAGTAAGATGAATGATTAGAAATCAGTTGTGAGTGTCTTTGAAGTCCAACCATTTGAGTGCATGAGTTATCTCATTGATTATATTGACCACGGTTATGAGATACGTGGACCTTCGTTGCGTCATCGGTTTAAGATTCAAGATGAAATATGAGAAGTCACGGTGAGCGTTTTGTTCTCGTATCTTTTATTGAGAAGCTCCCATGCTGCATCAAATAAGTCGTCAACTAGAGGCAAGTTCGAGATAAGTTTTGCAGCTTTACCGGAAACTTCATCTTTGGGATACTGGAATTTCTCTAAATTTGAGATATCCTGATGACTTACGATGACGGATGAAGACATGGCCTCGAACTCCGATCACTTGCGATACTCGCCTGAAAAATTAGGAAATATGTTTTCTGGTAAACGAAAATGAACATAAGATACATAATGACTAGGTGATGTTGTCAAGGGCAAGAGATATTGTTGCAGCCTGTCTTCATTTTCAGCGATTAAATGGATCGTATTTTCAACCATTTTCTTATAGTATCTTTGATTGTTTGTAACTATCTTGCGCAGGGCAATGCATTTACATAAGCTTATATATGGACAAGGAGAAACACCTTTTAAACTCTTGTGCGGCAACTAACATGATGTTAAACGTTCAAACTTACACAAAAGGCACAGTAACGCGGCAAGTCACTTGTTTACTTTTAGTGTCAAACTCTTGATGAAAACAAACGGCCTTATTGTCGTACAGCGAGAGACAGAATTCCAATGAGGTTAAAGTTGAGTCGATCATGAAATTTAAGTATATTAAAATAAGTTTAACACAAAACTATTTCACTTAGATAAGGAACTGTCAGCGTTTTTTAGTAGTACATCGTATTTGATTCGATTTCAACATAACTACGGCACGCGTCTCACCCAAACGCGAGTGATCCATCATAAGTAAGGGATAACACTGTGGTCAGCATTTTTCAGATGCGAGAAAATTGAGCTACTTCCGAATTACGACCATTTTAATATTTGTAAATTTTATCATGAGTTATATACCAAAATTATGTAAAATTTGTAAACCACTTTCTATTTTAAAAAGCAAAGAGTGACCGACTGCAACTCAGTATTCGTGAAACGATCGTAAACTCTGTACTACTCTATCCGACAAAAGGAGTAGATTATCAATAAAAATAATAAATTATCAATAATAATAAATCGCATATCAAGTACATACTGTATTATTCTAACAATATGAGTTGAATATTCTACCTGTAAAGGAAAATACGAAGCTAGATTCTTTGAAATCACCAAGTCAACAACTGTGTAATTAATTAAAGGTATTATAAATCAAACCACAATTGATCATTAAATATATAAGAGTATATTCCTTGATCCTCAAGACTTAACAGTATAAAGATTCACTGAAATTTTTGAGTTTTTGCCTTTTCTCTGAGATGACTTGATGAAACTTGCGATTCGTTGAGTTTTGAGACGAATGGGAACTATATATACCTTTTGATAATTTGCTCGAAGAACCAACTGTTTGAGAAACTGTGGATGAGATTTATTTTAGATCTTCACCAAACTAATAATCACTTTATTAATTGATAAAGGTTCATAGGAAAACTTGTAAAACATGAGTAGATCTTCATGAATTGTAGATGAGTGGGGAAATTATAATAATTTATGTTCGAATGCTGTATGTGACTTGACAAGTGCAAGGCTAACGAAAATCAAGCGCGAAACAAAAACGAAGAATGCTGAGTCGCTGGTACTTCCAGAGAGAGAGAGAAAGAGAGAGAAAGAGAGAGAGAGAGAGAAAGAGAGAGCGAGAGAGCGAAAGCGAGAGCGAGAGAGAAATAGAGAGTTCGTCTTGAGAGAGGGGAAAGCTAAGGCGAGTCCAAGAAACATAGCTTTTGCTTCGAGACGAGCCTTTGCAGGCTTTAGGACGACAAGCTACTCATAAGGTGGCAGTTAAGCCTCGAAAAGCAATAGCCTTTGTCTACAGTTCTCAGTTTTCCTTGGCCTTAAGTAGATTCAGCGGGATCCGTTTTGACGACATTGTGGTTGATTTCGTATTCCCGCCATATAATTGTGATTATTTACAATTTCGTACATTGTTTACAACTTTGAATTTATGCTGTTGAATCGTCCGTTACAATTATAATTAACAATCATAGTTTATAGTTTATATATTTTGGTATTAATTATTATGAAATTATTTTCTACAATTGCTTAAAAATAATTAATTTATTGTTAGTAAAAATTATTAATTTATTAGTCTATTAAAAGAAGAACCCGAGTTTTTTAGGTGCAATTCATCACTTTCTTTGTCACTTAAAGAGTGACCTAATTCTTTTTATGTGTCGGGTTGGTCTGAAAAACACCTGAAAAAGGCGGTTATTTAGGTAAAAACATCACTTTTTTTAACTAGGATCAGCTTATGATCATTAGAAATATGAATGTGCATGAAGATTTGTTTACAATACTAAACTTACGTATTACATGAAAAAAAGAAATATGTCGACATCTAAAACTATAAGATTCTTCTGCTGTCGTGCGATATCAGGAAGGTACTAGCCCTCTAGTTACTAATCAACTTTACTTCCACAATGTTATTTTTTTAGATTAAAGTATTATTTATATTTAATGGATACCTTATATCTGAATGACTTAATAATTTTGGAAATTTTGAGATAAGTTGAATAGCTTTATTATTAAATTTTCAGTGTTCTGATTTTTATAAAATTGATTTCCTGTGGCAAATAATTTTAAAAAAATTATCTTAAATTGTCGGAAGAGATGCATCGTAGGGTGCATATACCATTAACATATTTTTATTTTTGTAATTTAAATTATAAAATTTATTATGAAATTCATTTTTAGCATCTTTACTATCATACATTCAAAAGAGTGCACTAAAAAATACTTAAAGATGCATTTTATTTCAATGACAAAATAGATAATAAAATATACGAATTTAGCAGTTACGGCTCAACTTGGATAACCGTATCATGACATTATTTCAAATAATGTTCCTCGAAATTTAACATATGAAGATATTTAAGAAAAAAATATTTCTTACCTTCATCTACTAGTACCACTTCCACTATAGCATTATGTGGAATATCTACCTTATGAGTGCACATACAATTAGCACCACAATCTGCTGGTCTATTATCTCCGTTGCAAAATTGTTCTGGAGGAATATCATCAATTTGTGATAAAGGTGGTGATGGTGGAAATGTGAATGAAATCTCATCGACCAGTGATATTACGTGATCTCCAGTTGGTGCCACTAAAAAATATACTTGGTAAATTCTAAATATTAAGCATCGTTTATTGCAACTGAAAAGTTTGTGCAGACTAATGTATTTATTTATAAATAAAATCTTCAATAACCATGTATAACATATATTAATACTGTGTCGAAAATTAAAGATCGAACTAGTCATCGGTTCCTAGAATACTCTGACTGTTGCCCTCGTGGATAAAGCGATTACGGTCGTACTATGACGTATTTTTTTCCTTTTTTTTCCTTTCCTTGTTTTTCTAACTGTTCATTGCCTTCACGATATAAATTTGCAGTAAAATATAGAACGATATATTATCAATAAACTCGTTCAAAAATCCATAAAAGTAAACACCACTATACTTACAAACCTAATAATAGCTTCAGATCGCGTGCTCTAGTTAACATATTTACATAAATTCTTTTTTACTAATGAAATTCCAACTTTCGAAAAATGGACCGTAACAGAGCTTCGAAAGTTGATTTTTAATATCATAAATAAAGCCCAGTATTCAAAATCTTATGCTCAAGTCTATTTTAAACACGGACGCAAAGATTTTTTTGAGTATTTAGCAGGCGCCAAGTGGTCGATATTCAGTGTGAAGCGCAAGCCGTGTTAATGTGTGAACAGTAGATTTTTACATCATTGCTTCAAAAAATAGTATAAGTAATCTAGGCGTAAATCGACTACCCTTGATTTAGTTTCTAGTAACTATAACGTAGCAAGTATCGATAAAACAAAAACAAGCTAAACTGGAGGTAGAAAGAGAAAAATTTAAACTTTATTTTTATAATTATGCTATATAGAATATTAAAGAGCAAACTTACTTTGTCAAAATATTTTTTGTTCATTTCAGAATATTAAAAAAATATAGTCAGTTAGTCAAAGAGAAATAATTAAAACATCAAAATCTCAGGGATATTAATGAGTCACGCAATCAATTTTCGAGTATCATTCAAATAATATCTCTAATATGCGCACATCTACTTACATGAACCTTTTTGTGCAACATAGTATAATAATATAGAGCATATTATTAATTTTTTTGAGTTCATATAACAGCGTTGAAAATTGTAGTAAGTAATTGAAATTCTCGGGTACCCATTTCAATGTATATCATCACGCGGTCGTTCCTAAGGCTCATTCTATAACTTGCCTTCGGAGCGCTCCCGCGCTCCTTGATCAATATAAAATTGCTATGAAATATAGAACCGTATTTTGCAAGAGATCCCGGCGAAAATAATTACATAGATTTAATACGTAATTGTATTACATATTATAATACGTAAGAAATACGTGTTTGATACGTGACATGTCACATAAAGAATTGGAACCTTTTCATACGTACCAATACAATTACATATTAAATTACCTATTATTTTCAGCCGGGCTACTTAGATAAATTTTTTAATTATAACATATGAGTTATTCAATGCCAATAAACCGGTCTAATAAGAACCGCTTTAAGCTCCCCAAAATTTTGACCAAATAAAAAAATATTGTTATCATATATATACACAATCCCTTCTGTAATAATTTTATATCGAGATTGCGTAAAATTATTACAAAAAGACCTAATTCTTTCAATCTGAACAATCATTTTTAAAAAATTCATGAATTTCAGTGGTTGTTTCAATAAGCAGTGACTTGGAGCTAACCGTTTAGTTTCAAATTTGGTTGTCACTTTGAGCAGATCGTTATGGAATTTTATAGTAGCTTGAAGCAAATTATTAAGAAAATTTTATTTTTTTGAAAAATGTTTCAGGAATCACTTTTAAGCTGGTCGCTCAATATATTAAAAAAAATTTAAGGGTTGCTTTTCAGTTGACCTCGTAATGTACTGCAAAAGATTTTAGTGATAAAAATATTTTAAGAGTTGTATAGACGTGATTGTTCAGTGTATGAACAAATTTTCTATAGTAGGTTTTTAGTTGACCGCTGAATATACCTAAAAAAACTGGGGTCGCTTTTCATCTGACCGCTTTATCTATCGGAAACAACAATTAAGAAATAATACGAATGAAATTAATTTTGGTCATTATAGGCGTAAAGTACCTTAACAGGATTATGTTTCATTTCTAACAATAACAAATTTTTATCCATTACTTGGACAGATATAGCATTACCTTTTATCAGTAGGAATGAATAGCCATTAAACTGCATATTATACTTTAGAATAAAGCTCCAATAATTCTACAAAAAACGTCTTTGGAAATTGTTGATAAAACATTACAAGACGTTTGCTTTAATGACTTACCGTTGAGGAAAAAACTGATAACTTTAGGAGATATTAAAGAAATTGTAGCTGTTCCCTGCTAAAACTATCTTATTAAAATAGATTCGATCCGATTAAAAAATCCAACATGAATTAATCGAAAATCTTAATATGAAAATACCAGATGTACAACTATTAAAAATGACTCATTTGAATCAGTTTTTATCAGAATTAATTGATATTTTTCTCACCTTATTAAATTCGATTTAATTTATATTTAAGTTTTAAATTCAGTTTATAAGTTTTATAATTAATAAATTAAAATTTGCAGGTAACATAGTCACAAACCCCTTTTTCGTGTTATTATCCAAATGGTACTACCATTTATGGCAACTAAGATAAAATCAGTCGAGATTTCACAAACTTTATGTGAATAAATATTATAGCTTAAATTTTTCACACATAACAAAAATCCGTATCAATGGGACATATTAAAAGGATCCAATTCTTTACGTGACATGTCACGTATCAAAAACGTATTTTTTACGTGTTTTAATATGTAATACAATTACTTATTAAAATTACGTAATTATTTTCAGTCAGGGTTTCTCCTCGCAGAGATTGCGGTATTGCATCCACCAATCCAATCGAAAACAATTATATCGATCTGCCCGCAACAAGTGGCGGACCGGAAATCTCGTTACAGTGTTCAGATTTTATATATGAAGAATTTCACCTAAAAATCTCCTTACACGGCGCGTGAGCTCCAAATAGTGTTATGGTCTAATTCATGTTTATAGTATTAAAATGTAACTAAAGAAATTTTTTCAAAAGCGTTTCTAACGTATTTTTTCCTCAACTTTCTTTCTCAAACAAAACGTCTACAACACTTTTTGGAAATTATCCATTTCTACGTAAAATATGCTCAGCTTTCAATCTGAATGATAACAAAAAATATTGAAAATATACTTTTTGAGATACAACATGTTTTGTAGTTTTTTAAGGTGAAAAACTGTCTACGTCATTGAAAAGCTAAGGAAAAAAGAGTTGCTAATTCATTGACACTTAGCTTTCTTAAACTAATTTATCGATTTCCTTTATTAAATTAAAATTTAATCAATAAATTTTTCACAAAAAAATCTATAATGAATTTACATCATAAAACTTTTTTTCTTTTTTATCAAAATAAAGATATTTATTTTTTTCATTTTTATTTTTTATTTATTAATCCAGAGTAAGTGCAAATGAAAAAATACAGGTATCAATCATTGTACGTCTTTACATTATACAAGATAATCCAGCCGAGGAAAATATTTATAAATAATATTGTAAAATACTTACTGATAAACCTATCCAACGTATTTTTTCCTCAGCTTTCCAATGGTGTAGACAGTTTTCTCGAAAATTTTCATTTTCACCTTTAAAAAGTATAAAACGTGTTATATCTCAAAAAGTGTATTTTTAATATCTTTTTTACC
>JAWWEQ010049764.1:0-12842 GCA_035583055.1 Torymus tubicola
TATCGTATTTTTAATATTTAAATTACCAAAAATATGTGATAGATATTTTGAATTTTAATATATTTAAATGATATGTTGTAGATGCAATAATAGAGTTAATATAGGAGTGCGGAAATGTTATTAATAATATATATTATACATCATAAATCTATTAATTGTTAATTTTAATCAATTATTGGTTTACTATGTCATATCATGTTTAATGGCCCTTTTCAATTTCCGGGCTAATAAAATAAAAATTATTATTATAAAAAGCGTTGTGATAAATAATCAAATTAAAACAATTTTAAAGCCAATACACGAATAGTAGAAGCGTGCGTAGCGCGCCAATCATTCTAGTTAGTATATAATATTGACAATAAGATGGAAATAGGGGATGCACTTGAAGAAGACATCAATAATAGAAATTTTGAGGGAACAGACCATTTTTGTACTGTGGAGCATGATTATGAAAATAAAAAAAAGAAAACTAGAAATGCCATAATTACAGGTGCAGCTGAGACGTATAGATTCGTACGGAATAATAACTATAAATTATATTTAGGTCATCAATGTTGTCCTGCCTACGATGATATCAACGTAAGACCGTGTTTCAAGTGTGGGAAAGTTGGCCATAACGGAAAAGAATTTCAAAACGTCACTGTTTGAATATGTTCTTAAAAACTGAACTTGAGAATATAAAATCTTGCAAGTTTATTCCTAGTATAACGGATCACTATCCACTTCTAATCGTAGTAAAAACTATAAAAGGAAAAAAGACGCTAAAAAGTATAACAGTTTTGTTAATTATAAAAAGTTAAATTACGAAGCTAACAAACTGAATTGCACCAACATAAAGACAGCAATAATAAGAGCAACAGTAGTCAAGAAAACCAAGAAAAACACATCAAGAAACAAATAGAAAACGGAAGGCATCATGAAATCCTGCTTATCCAAAGAAAAACTTTATCATAAATGGAAAAATAATACCGAAAATGAAAAGCTGAAACTGCAATACAAAAACTATGTAAAATGGCTCAAAAAGTTATAACAGCAGCAAAATATAATTATAATAAAGAATTTGAAATAGTAGTAACAACAAGAAAATGGGTGGGACTTCGTCAATCGTAAAATTGGTAAGACAAAGGACAAAAAGCATAAAAAAATACACGGTTTAATGGAAAAACAAACTAATATCTACCGAGCAGAAGAAATAGCAGAAAACTTCAATAAATATTTCAGTAATATTGGTTCGGAACTAGCAAAATCGATTAACAAACCTAAAACTAAGTATAAATTACCTATAACAAACCCGTTTATCATGTTTTTAGAGCCTACCAACAGTAATAAAATTTTCAAACATATTTTGTCAATGAAAAATAAGGCAACGGGAATTGATGGTATAAATACAAAAGTTCTAAGAAACCTGAGTAAGTACATCATTATCCCACTTGAATATATTTTTAATTTATGCATCGAGAAGTCGATTTGGCCTAAACAATTAAAAACGGCAGAAGTAGTACCAATCTTCAAGTTCGGAGAGAAACATCTCCAAACGAACTACAGACCAACATCAATGATATCCAACATCGCCAAATTATTAGAAAAAATAATACATAGTCATTTACTAAACTTTCTAAATAAAAATAAAACTCTACTAGATAACCAATTCGGATTTCGAAAAAAGAAAGATACCAAGGATGCTCTAGCCTTATTACAAGTATTATCTACAAAAATCTAAACAACAATATACCTACTATCGCAACTTTCTTGGACTTAGCTAAAGCTTTCGACACCGTTAATCACAACATCTTATTAACAAAATTGGAAACTTATGGAGTACGGGGACTAGTACTAATTAAGCTACTAAATGACTACCTAAATCGAAGAACACAAGTTGTAAAAGTCGAAGACCATGTGAGTAATGCTCTGCCAGTAGATACCAGAGTACCGCAAGGGACAATCCTGGGACCGCTTCTATTTTTAATATATATTAATGATTTATTAATAATTGTGCCCAAAGAAAATATCATCTATTATGCAGATGACACAGTAATCTAAGCATGGGATGTACGTGAGACCAGAAACAAGATATAGCAAATAAATTATTAAGTGATGTGAAATTTGAAATTCAAATCATTGAATTGAGAATCAATTCGGAATCAATTCAATAGTCCAAATAGTGTCAACACTCATAATAACTGTACGGAGGGCTTATTGGAGTTTTAAAAAAATACTTTACATGTGTACGTAGACAGTTTTGTGTCTCTGAAAGGTTTCAGTAAGTCCTTCGAAGAGTAAATATTAGTTTATACACTGTTTAGATTGCATTTTAGTTTTAATTCAAGATTTCACAGAATTAAAGTAGTTTTGTGTCTCTGAAAGGTTTCCATAAATCCTTCGAAGACTAAATATTAGTTTATACACTGTTTAGATTATATTTTAGTTTTAATTCAAGATTTTACATAATTAAAATAGTTTATTTATTCTTGATATTTAAAAAAATATGTTTAGACTATTTGGAATATCTCTGAAATTCATATCATTGAATTAAGAATTTAAAAAATAGTCCAAATAGTGTCAACACTCATATTATAACTCATTTATTATTTATTCATATTATTATTTATGTTTTATATCACTCTTACCTCATAATCATACAGTTATATATCTATATATAACATACGAGTACGACATACGCAGCGGAAGCCATCGCATTGCAGCCAACAAAATAAAAATAAATTGTATAGAAGCGCGGTGTTGCCACGTTTTATTTTCATGCAGTTTACTATTTTTCCTATACCTTATACATATATGTTTTTCTTTTTCTAAAGTTAAAAGCCTGCAGAATTTACTCTCAAAAGTTTGTAACACGGAAGAGATTAAATTAACATTTTAAACAATTCTATTGCTCTTTACATCACAGAAACTATCTGGATATCAATTAACACTCTATTTTTATGTATATATGTGTTTTTTCCGGTCTCACATATGATAATAAGTTTTAAAATGACAATTTTACGAATTTCATCAACTTTTGACTAAGATTGTATATCCAATACATCCTTAACTACAGTGATTGCGCTAAATGTATGAGTACGGAAAGGCCGTTTCCACTGCGGGTTTCGCTCGAGAGATTGGACCAACTTATAAGGTAGAGGTGTGGCTGTCGTACGATCGATAAGAATTTTATTAATTACGTGGCAAGCCAGGTTTGAGTCCCAGATCTTCACCGATTAAGGGTAGAATACAATCGAAAATGATGAAAAATTCGTTTTTTTTATTGCAGAAATGTAATCTATAACTATTTAACTTTAAGAAACAATATGTCCATACATAAATTTGATAATATAATATTTTATTTCTTATTTTTTGAAAATTGTATTTGTTATTTTTTTTCTTGATTTCACACCATTTTTAGCATTATCTTAAAATTCAAATTCAAAGATGCTTTATCGGAATTTAAAAAAATTTTTTTATATTTTACGATTAGTACTTTATAAAGTGTACTCCTAATACTAGAAACCCAATAAATTAACGATTTACGAGTACAGAGCAATATTAGTTTGTTTTAGAAAAATCAATCAAATTTTCATAATTCAAATTTTAATTATGGTTTTCATGTAAAATATTTTCGAAAAAGTCTAAAAGTTTTGTACAGTATATTACATAGTTTTTTACGCGTAGAAAGCTTGTTTTCGTTCGATTTATACATACCCATACCGTAGTATTCAGTAAACAATCAAACAGACTAAAGCTAATATACCTGTGTATCGTATTTACTGTGTTGGAAGTATTTTTACTATTTTTAAGAGCTGCGAAAATGTATCTTGTTAATAAACGTTGGTGTTCAGGAAAAGGACGACCTTCCAAAAGATAGGCTCAGCTGAGTTTAAATAGAGAAAAGTCCAGAAGAAAAGTGGAGCACTCCCTGCCAAGTAAGGAGCAAACTGTGGAACAGCCACCTGTAGATTTCAGCACAGAAAATTCATTGTGGTCAAAACTTTTTAAAAACATTAAGTGCAGTGAGTGTGGAGAGTAAAAACTTTGTTCAGAATTTGTTTATGTGATTAAGCTCCTTTAAAAATAACATTAAAGTGTATATCTTGTGGTTCGGTGGCCTTCAAGCCCTCGTAAAGAAACAAAGCTTCGGTTTCCGTATAATTAGTGAACCATAGAATGGTGAATGGTATTAATTCTGTTGGTTTAAGTTTTGATGAACTAGAGCGGCTTTGTGCTAGCATGAATATGGATTGTTGATCGAATAATGCCTTTCATGTCCTGTTGAAAGCACAACATAAAGAAGCCAGGGCTCTCAAGAATATTGTTTTTCAAACTGTTCAAGAACAAGTTCACGAAGCACTCAATATTTTGTTAAGTAGTGATTATTGGGATATTGCAGTATCATATGATGTCACATGGCATAGAAGAGGCTACCAGTCACTGCATGGCATTGACATCGTAATCGATATTCTCATGAGTCAATATTTCTGAAACGCGCCACTATAAATTGACTAGTAGAATTTCACATATGTTTTGGTAGATCTTTGAAGGTTTATAATTGAAAAATAATGTCCTAAAAATTTTGTTTAAATTTGCATTTCTCAAAAAGTTATAAGCAATGAATTTTTGACTTACTTTTCTTCAAAATTGCTATATTTCCGTAAATGATTATTAAAAATTAACAAAATTTTAATGGTGGGTTCAAAAATAGTAGCAGAATTGAAAAAAATATTTTTCATATTGAAAAAATTTAATTTATCAATAAATAATTAATTTTTCAATAAACAATTGACAATTTAATTAATTTCTTGTGTTAACAAATTTTTTTTTTAAAGTTTTTATTCTGTAAAGTATACACTAATCATCTGTGCAAAATCATTTTAGTGTACTCCATCCAAATAAAAGGTACGAATGTTTAAATATTGCCGTGAATATGCGAGACTGCGACCAAGGCCGGAGCGCAACGCCGAACGACCCGGCGCCCGAAAATAATGAATTTTAGAACATCTTATATGATTAAATATAAATTTAAATAGTACATTTCGATAACATCAAATACAAAATATTTATTATCAATTACGCATTAATTTTTCTAATCATTAATAATAAAGAAATTCATGGAAAAATAACGTAATTTCAAAAAGTCATAGAAATCGAGTACTGTGAAATATTCTATATAAAATTGTAATTATAATTTTTGTAAAGTAGGTGCATTATTCGTTGTATTTGTGTATATAAAATGAAAAAATTCGTGCTGTACGTGCAAAGAAAAAATATGGGCAGCTTCAGAACAAAAAGAAAAGATTCCTTTTATGAGGCAGAAGGTTTTTAAGTTAAAAAAGTCGGTAAATATAACTAAATCTGTCACCAGGTGTAAGTCTTACTACTTTTAAATTATGTTTGTCTTTAAATGCATTTTTCTAATACCTTAATTTTATGATATTCAAAATATTTTCTACGTCTCAAATTTTTCTTCACCTTACTGATGTTTTTTTTTACTGTAACGGGCGTTGGTATAAGGTCCGAATAATCGTATAGTAGTCGAATAGTAGACATGTTGTAGTCGTGAGTGTGTATGATAGCCGTGACATGCGAATAGTGAGTGACGTCACCGAGCGCATACCTAGATGATCTAGGGTGTGCGCTGCGCCTCCACCGCTGTACGAGCGACCGCCACAAGGCCACCACCAACCAGGAGTGGGTGCTAGAGAAGAAGAGAGATAGAAACTCCTCGAGAACGGGGACAGTGAGACGTGCTTCATCTCCGCCGTCCTATTGCAGCGAGTGCGACGAAAAAGGCTGCGTCGAGCGATGGCTGGCCAGCCGCAAGCGTAAGTAGGTGATAACGTGTTAGCGTTAGTAACGGGCGCGTGGGCACCCCCCCCCCCGTCACCAGTAACCAACGCTGCTGTGCAGCGACTGCGTGCGTCCGCGTCGCGAGCGGAAGTCATCCCGTCAAGTCTCGGCCTACGCGTTTACATTGGTTTAACTTCGATATTCAAACCTTGAATAAAGCGTTTCTTGTTTTTATCTTACACCCCGAGTCACGCGTTTTCATTTAGAGTGCCCGACCCGTGCATGCTTCCCGAATACCGCCTTCTACCCTTTTCAGCTGCAGTTAACCGAGGGCATCAACTCCTGGAGGAGCAACGGTAACGGGAAGGTAAGAGAGAAACATAGCCGCTGTAAACAAGCGGTGTTGTACGGGAGAACCGGCTGCTACAGGTAAGGCTAGGTAGAGCCCGCAGCCGGCCGTTCTCGCATCGGAATTGGCAGCAGTGCCATCGAGCAAGGGGCACTCGAGTAGGAAGTAGCCTAAGCTTTCTACAATGAAAGCTTAAGGCAAGTGTTCGTCCCTTGTGCCACTGTCAACTGCTGGACAGCAGGGTTTCTTTGACGTGAAACCCTTGCAATTACGTAGCACGAATATATTACGAGCAGAGAATCTTACCCCGTTACATTACATATTTTGGAACTAATTTAGAAACTTTTCTTGAAAAGATTTTTTTTATTTGGTTTTTTAATTTTAATTCAAGATTAAAATGTTATTAAAATTTAATAAATTTTGATTCTTTTTATTTTAAATTTACTTAATTTGTCTGTATAAACAAAAAAAAAATATCAATTTAAAATTAATTATCTCTTGAAGGATTTTTAGTATTCGGTACTGCAAATATGAACTTACAATCCTAGGAAGATATAAAAAAATTTGAGACGCGGGGAGTTTTAGGTATAAATCCAAATGTAATGCATAAAAATCTATCAAATTGGCAGAAAATATATTTTTTGTGTTAAATATGCTGGTTTATTACAATTTATATTTTATTTAAAAATACTTTTTTTTTTCAAATTGAATTCTCTCATAGTTAATAATTCTTTAGAGAAATTTAGAGTACACCATTCGAAAGGGCGAATCTTAAACTTTCAGAATATACTCTTACATTTTTTTTTAACGCGGCTAACACTAGTTATAGTGCCTCAAAGGCCGATATCGAGCAATTATTTAAATTTTGTAATTGTAAATTTTTGCAAAATTGAAAAAAATTGTTCAAAATGCTTCGGAAAAATTCCAGTGCATTCTTCGGACAATTCTAAGAACATTTTAGTCCTATTGATTTTTTCAGAAAGTCCTTCTTTTCCAAGAAAAAAAATTCTGATATTTCAACTACTTTGATATTTCAGATAAGTAATAGTTCCAGTAAAAAAGGAGAGAGGACTATAATGACTACCAAATATTTTTAACTTTATTTTAGAACATTTTTGCAACACAATCCAGTAGTTTTTGGCTCAAAAAATGTTCAGTAACGCATGGATAAATGTACTCGAATATTGCAAAAATGCGATTTTTGTGAAAATCATCTCTTTCAAAGTGCCATATCTCTGTCAATTTTTAATATTTTTAGACATGAAAAAAAAAATTGTTTTTGTCTTGAAAAGACGAAAAAATTGTTTTTTGGGGCGTCCAAAAATATTGAAAATGGATGATTTTACATGGCCTGGAAAATGGGCAAAATTTGAAAAAAATGCTTTGCACTTTTGATGTTATGGAGCAACTTAGCGATTACTAAGCCTAATCATATAACCCCTCGTTGGAAAGTAGTTGGGAAAACGACGAATTTCTTTTTTAGTACGTAAAAGAAAATTCAAAACTCGCTTTTTGACAAACATTTTAAAATTGGTAAAAAACAGCTAAAAATAGGCCATTTTTCGACCTGAAATGGTCATATATTGGCTTCTAGGGCACCTAGAAGGCTGAAATTTGGCAAAAGTTATTTTTCTTTGGTGTACAATAAACTCCTAATTTTTGAGAAAAATCGGTTTTTAAAAAAGTATTATTTTGACCCATATATACATATAAAAAATAATATAACTATTTCAATTCTCTTTCAAATGCTGCCCATCGCATTCAGATACACTCCCCTCCAATCACTTTTGCCATACGTACACCAAAATTAGGCAAATTTAAAAGTTTTGTATCTTTGCCGGAAATCATCGTAGGCAAAAAAACCAAAAAGACTGTTTTAAAGGTATTTTTACAAAAATCACTGTAACTTGGTAAAAAACGTGTTTCGGAATTCCGCGGGCGATCATTTTAAAGAGTAATAAAATATCTTTCGATTCCCGTTGGTTTTTTTATCCGCCACCTACTGCTTCAAAATTAGCATTGATTTTAGTGCAGGTAAAGAAAAATAAAAATGTTTTCAGTTAGTAAGGTAAATGTACCAGTGACTAGCCACATACCAGTACCTAGCCATTTCAGCATATTTCAATTATTTTTATGATGTAGGCATAAAATTTTCAATGTATTAGTAATTTCCAATTATTTAGTAATCATAATATTTAATAAAATTTTTTGTTCTTACCTATCTTGTTTATACAAATTATAAAAAATACTTTAAGTTCGACATTTGATCCTATATGACTGATATCGGGAATGACTTAAGGTTTGACTAAGAAAAACGACACACTTCTTAAGCTCATAATTAATGTTCCATAATGTTTCGTGACTCGAGAAAAACTTTTTTATGTTGATAAAGACGTACGGAATACGTATGAATTGTGTATTATTGCAAAATATACGTTTCTTAATTTAATTTTACGTGTCTATCTATTGGTACACCATAAGGCTTGTGTGACGAGTTGATAGATGGCATACACGTATACATTTCTACAGCTACTTTTGTTAACTTATTAACGCTAATTGTATAAAACTTGTAAGTTTATACTTTAATTACTTTAATGATTGATGTTAAGTAATATAATTTTTTTAACGGAGTGTGCGAAACTCGCTTTCTCATGCTTGTTTTGCGTGCGCGATGTAGCTATTTTACACACGGCGTGCGCGAAAGTCGCGCATGCGCAGATCAATTTACTTCGCGCACGCCGTGTGCGAAACAGCTACTTCGCGCACGTAAAACAAGCAAAAAGGCAAGTTTCACACGCTGCGTTAAAAAAAATAGAGTTCGATACACGTGTGCGAAAAGGGTAATCATTGCATGGGTGATTTGTTAAACTATAAATCGATCGATTTTTAAGCTTATTCAACTAAAATATATTATGACTAGGTACTGGTACAGCAAAATCGAGCCACCAAGACAACCTAATTTTCTGTGGCTATGTACTGGTACATGGGCTCTTTTTTATATTTCTATTATAAAAAAGAAAAAAAGACTTAATGCATATTTTTTCTTTTGGAGTTTGTTAAGGGAAGTTCAATTTTACATAAAAACCAAAAAGTATTCGTCCAATAAAAAGTTTTAATTTTTGAATGACGAATTGCTTGATCTCCGTCTACTAAGCGTCTAGTTACTGGTACATTGACCTTATTTTTAGTCTAAAAAACACATTTTTTATTTCTCAACTTCGTATTACCTTTATATGGAAGTTTTTGCAAATACCTTTAAAACGGCCTTTGGTTTTTTTTGCCTACGATGATTTCCGGCAAAGATACAAATCTTTAAAATTTGCGTAATTTTGGTGTAGGTATGGCAAAAGTGATTGAAGGGACATAGAGCTATTCTCAAGAAATACATTTCAAAACAGGTCTAGAAAAATTTTAAGCTGAAATATCTCTGAAATTTGTGAACCATTAATTTTTCAAATGAATTCGGCAGAGTACTATCAACAATGTACCTCTACAATAAATTTTGAAGCGAATCAGACAATTTAGGTCTCGTATTTGTTGAACATACGAAACACTTTTTTTCATTTTTCAATTTTTACGTTTTTGTTAAGAACAAAAGAACCGTAATAGCTCGAAAAATATTTTTTTTAGATAATATAGGTAATTTAATTCTCTTTCGAATACTATACATTCCATTCAGATATATAGAGGTGTTCTTGAGAAATTACGATTTAAAAAAAATTGTAAATAAAAATGTTATTCTCAATATCCCCGAAATTTATGGATCAATCTTTTTGCCCAAAGAACTGTCTCAATTCGTATACAAAATCTAGCCCTATAAAGAATTTCAAAGTGATCAATTGTATTCTAGTTATGCAACGTGTGACATGGCAAATTGCGTGTCACTGAAAAAACGCATAAGTACGCGCGAATGTAGACCGGCATCGGCGAGCGGAGCCTCGACGTGTGACGTCGCGTGCACACATACGCGCGTTCGTGTCCCTATGTCTCGCCCCTAGGCAGCAGTATTCCCCTCACGTCCCTCCTTTCCCCAACAACGCCTTGGCCGTAGCTGAAGAGGATGAAATAGCTGGAGCTAGAGCGTTCAAGAATCAGCTGGTGAGGAGAGCACGATGTCTCCGTCTCCCTACGCCGACCGAGCAGCAGCCGACACCCGAAGAGGCAGAGAGAGAGGGCGGGGGAGAGAGAGAGAAAAGAGCACAGCCACGGCAGCGCCAACTCGGCCCGCCAATAGCAGGCACGAGCCCACAGAGGAAAGGCGCGCGCGCGCCGCGGTGAAGAAGGCGGCCGATCGGCGAAACACGGTGTGTAGAAGCACGTGCACAGCCGTAGCCGGCTTTTTGGCCGGTATTCGCTCGCCAGCCGCCGTGCCGTATGCGACCAATTGTTCTCGCGAGAGTGTCCAGGCGTGAGAGAGGACGTGTTGAAGCAGCAGCAACCGCATCATCTGGCCAAGGTTTGTGTCCCTCCTTTTAATCCCCCGGGTGATTCGGAATCGTGTGTGTGTGTGCGCGTTGTCGTCGGGAGTCGCGATTAGTATTTCGAACTCGCGAGAGTTACAGCCGGTGCTGTAGCTGTAGCCTTAGGATAGCAGTTTTTCTGGCTCCCGTCTGAAAGCTAGCCGGCGAGTAATCGTTTCGGTGCGAGTGACGCACGCACCTGGCGCTCGGGTTATTGTACCCCTTATATTAAATAGTTAAATTAATTCAATAAAGATCATTGTGTGTGTAAAAGTTTTCGAGTTGCGAGTGCATTGTTATTTTGAGCACCTCCGATCTTTCCCTCCCATGAACCGCGCGCTCTGCCCCTGATCTCCGGCAGAGTGTGACATTTGGCGCAGCCAACGTGGGGCCACGGTAAAGGCCGTGGCAAAGTAATCGGGATCGCGTCGTGAATTCGCCATCGCGGCGCGCACGCATAAGACGAACACCGCGAGGAGAAGCGTTCTGGCGGCCATTTTGGATAATTCGTCCGCGTATAAGTGTTATAATAGAACGCAAGGAGATAAAAGAAATTTGGCCATTTGATTTAACAAATATTTTAATTCGAATCTTCTATTACTTTTGTACATAGTATTTATTGAAAATATTTGCGATTTTTGCGTGATTTGGCGAGTAAAGGTGTTAAAATTCTCACCAAATCAACTAGTTACTGCAGCTTTAAGCCACGTGGCGCGTGCGGAGTTAGTGCTTTATGAACAGGAAGAAATAAGTTTACGGGGAACTTCCTGAACATCAATGCCTGGCGTGAATCATTGTAATATTCGGGTTTGATGAATAATATTAGTTTAGTTCTTATCTTACTTGCTTGTTTGCTTAAATCCCTTTTCCTTGTTTCCCATTTTCACAAATTCTTCTTCCTAGCAAATAGTTACGAGGGTAGGGAAAGGAATTTTATTTAATTAACTTATGGAATATTTTGGTTGGATTTAGTGGGATTGCAGAGGGGTCATTAAGAGTTACGATTGTTGATAGTGTACGACCTTCTGTGTAGTGAACTGATTGTATTTACTTGATTTTCATCTGCTTGTTGCTCCTGCTTAGTTTTGCTACTAGCATGCTGCCGATTAGCTTTATTTTTCTTTCTAAGGCAAGCAGAGCTACAAGCAGGCTATTCGATGACCAAGTTATGTGTTGGTGTAGAAGGTTACGGTTGAACTATCGAGCCGGCATACCCGTATTAAAAGATAGGCTACAGCGATACGAGTTGAGGAGACTTTTCGGACCAGATGCAGCTCCTTGGAATTCAGCCAAAGATCAGCAGATGAGATCACACAGAACAGTGGGAGCGCCGTCATCGTCGTTGTTCAGTGGCCATAGTTCAATATGTGATTCCAATGCATTCGTAGCTTCTAAGATTCAGCTTAGAGTAGGGTCGATCGTTTTCAACGTGCCGTCGGTGACAGACATCCGCCGGGCCGTTCAGTGATCCTTCCTCGACAGAATGGTTGACAGAAATATTTTTGGCGCAGCTTCGGAAGCTGGAGGTTGCTGTCGAAGAAGGAGATAGTAAGCAAGTTTGTGGTACGTCGTTACCGTTTTCGAGAAACTTTGATTCATTACATGATCGTGTAATTCCGGCGTCGTTTCAAGAGAGTTTTTCACCGTGTTTTTCACATAATGGTGAGTCGAGTCCGTCGATGTCGAAGTATAAGGGTACTGTAGCTCCGTCAGTGGCTAAAACAACTAATATTTCGTCGCCGCGTTCAGATCAAATTAATCCTCCGAGTCACTTAG
The DNA here is from genome assembly GCA_035583055.1 of Torymus tubicola. Lineage (NCBI taxonomy): Eukaryota > Metazoa > Arthropoda > Insecta > Hymenoptera > Torymidae > Torymus > Torymus tubicola. Next base: position 12,364 of record JAWWEQ010049764.1, read on the forward strand.
GGTTTGAACAAGATTTTGAAGATTTTCCGGAGGATGAAGGGGGAATGTCCTCTATCCCCTCCGCTGGTTCGCCGTGCTCGGTGATGGGCGGTGCCTCCCGACCCGGGGCCATTTCCTCCTCCTCTTCAGCCTGGCGCACGTCCTCCCCCATCCACCGGTGCAGCGTTTCGGCGTAGCTACGGCATGCGGGTGGCATGCCTGAACTCATGCAGGTGTGCGTCCCACCCTCGATGATTACCTTCGACGAACGTCGATATCATCGTTTTAAGCGTCCGGTTACTCCTCTCTACCGGGTTGGCTTGCGAGTGGTATGGCGGCGTTGTCACATGGCGAATTCCATAATCTTCTAACGTCTTCTTCAGCAGCTGGTTGTCAAATTCGGTCCCGTTGTCGGTCAGGAAGTACAACGGCGTCTCCCAACGGAATAATATCAACTCTTCTAAGGCACGCGCAACGGCTTTTCCGTCCGCTTTCCTCAA
>JAWWEQ010049765.1:0-12841 GCA_035583055.1 Torymus tubicola
TACGTGTCTTATATTTTTTCAAGCTCTACAACATATCAAAGAATCATTGAAATCGGTGGGGTCGGGTTGGAGAGGTTACCTTGTCAGACAACGGTCATGTGATCTGCAAACGACTCCGTGAGTTGACCGTTTTGTACGATATTAACTCGGCTGGTGCAGCGTTACCAGTCCCAGCATTCCTATATTTTCGGCTCGCAATAGCGAGCGGCCGGTGTTGCGTTCACCGGCCCAACGAAATTTAATTATACTGATCCGCCCGCGCCGAACGACGGATCTCGCCGTCTCGTTTGCGCGCAACGCGACGCGTAGGTTGTATATAGACTTTATTATAGTTTTACATACGCTGAGTCTATTCTTTCATTTCAATACCTTCACCGAACCTTCTTCCTAAACAATTAGGAGCCGAAAAAACTGTTACAACACTAAGAAATATCACAGTTAGTGCATAATAATTTTATACTTGTTACCATCTAAATAATAGAACAAGTTTATAATATTTCTTATAACTTGTACTATTTATCAGACCTACCAGGTCAGAGATTTTTCGGTGATCAAATAGAGTCAACTGTATCACCAAACTCCAAAACTTAGCAATTTTTATCATAAGTTGGATAAACACATTGAAAACTTTAATCACTATTCACTCCTTTTATGAAATAACATAATAAACTGTTCTATGTATAATATAAAGTCATTGTATCATCTTCTATTTTATCTGCATTTTCAAGACCAAGAGCTGGCGACACTGTTAATAATAATAACTTGTTATACCTAATATCAACTGTCTAAGAGAAACTTCTGTTGTTTGTGAATTGTACAGCGAGTTTCAAATTATGTGTCCATTTACATGTCCTTCAATGTTTCTCTGTACTACAGGATTATTTCACAAATATTCGACGACAAATATTACAACTTCAATATTCTTGTTATATTTATCTTCAGTCAGATTATGATTTTTTTCTATCATTTTGTTTTTCTTGCTTTTATTATCTTCTATTCCACTGTCACTGTAAGATAAAATTATCGGGGAAAGATCATCCACATCTACAGACAAAAACTCTTGCACATTTTAACTGATTCGAGTTTTTAAATTCCATTTGCAGTTTCTTTTCTAGCACAGCAAAGATTATAGAATTACTTTTCACTGTAATCGGAAGTTCTAGACGAGTCTGCTGCATCAGTTGTGAGCTTAAACATTTTATTTATTGATTTTCTTTTAATACACAGCAAAAAGTACATCATAACTGCACTTGATTGTTGATTCCTTTTACATGCTGGTCTTGTGTCTAATATTTTTTTCTTTTCTATCCAGTAAACAATTTTATAATTATTTTACAATTTTGATGGTTGTTCTGTTGTAAAGCTCTCTGCTCAGTTTATGTCTTCGGTCCATATACATTACAAATGATCAATCTTCTCAAATCTTCTGAAACAAAAAAAAAACACACACACACAAAGTATCTATTCAAAAAATAAAGTTTTTCATTACTTTCAGAATTATTTAATACACAAAATAATTTAAATAATAAATAATACTTATCTAATTTTCTCTCCATCTTTGCTGAAATGCATTTCTGCATATTGTTGATATCAACTCATCTTTACAGCAATTTTTCTAAATTGGAACTGCATATGCTGTTATAAACACAACACATCACTGTATAGTATATGCTGCTTCGAATACTTTGAGGGCTCCAGTTCAATTTGCCCCGGCGGCCCGACGGTTTCGCAGCGCCGGAGCCGCGGGGGGAGCGTTTCACATCTTCTCCGTTGTATGCGCTAGCGTCATTCGATAGGTCGGTGCACACTGCACATCCAGATAGTCGTTTGCCTAACACTAAATGGCAACCGATTTCATGCAATTGACGACAGAGTAAGTTCCGTGCAAAGATTTCACGCTAGTGGGCATTGCGTTACTCTTCGGATAAATAATCCTCCTTTCGAATGTCAGAATCCGCTTGTATGGTTATAGCTCGCTATTAGAGACATACATTCTTATATAATTTCACTAGCGTCAGAGGAAAATGTTTTGTTAGGCATTAGCGTAAAAAGCGAACAATTTATGCATGGTTCTGGAGGGTTGTCTTTTCATCCGCTTGAAAATTTTTATTACGAAGACTTATGGATTTTAATCTCCAATCTAACGCAATTAACGATAACTTTCAAGTCAATGAAAGTTTTACATTGCAAAGAGATTTCTTTGGTATTCCCGTTAATTCAGGCGCTAAGAGAACAAATAAAATTTCTATCGATTCAGTGTTACAGAGGTCCATACTTTCCATCGTAAACTCAGACAACATGTGTTTACCGCGTGCGCTCGTAGTTGGTGAGGCTTATTTAAAAATGCAAGCTACAGACTTGCCTCGTAACGAATGGGGCGTCATTAGAAATCGTCATCGTCGATTACAACTGGAGCGCGCTGAGCAATTGATTTATAATGCCAATGTATAAATACCTCACGAAGGTTTCGGGTATAACGAAATTGAAAAATTTCAGCGGTATTACCTACAATTTAACATCGTTATAGTTGCGTACGATAAACAAACTTTCGGTAGTGGCGAATTACCCTTTTTCGACGGTCGCGCTTTAGTAGAACAAGAAAGTGGATTCGAGGCACATGGTGTAATTAATCTTTCTTAAGATGATCTGACGCACGCCATTACGATACGATAATCAACGTGATTGGTGTTGCGCGAACTAAATTTTTTTTTTCGCATTGCAACAAATTTTTTCATTTTATAGATCAACACAAGTGCTCAAAAATTTGTCGTATGTGTTTTGTTTCTCCCGCATGTAAAACAGACAATGTCGATTTATTAATGTGTGCGCGCTGTAATAAAGAATTTTTTGGAGCTTCGTTGTACCAAAATCATTTAACCGACGGTTCTTATAAAAAAATAACAAAAAATTGTGCGATATTGTAAAGTTTTGTAAGAAATGCGGGAAAATTATTAATTTTATTCGCATAAAAAAATACACATGCAGTATGACGTGGCGTAAACTTTGTAAAAAAAATCATTTTTTAAACGAATATTGTTATATGCAACCCATAATGGAAGAAAAAGGTTACGATAAGAAAAAATTTTTGTTTATTTTTTATGATTTTGAAACGCGTCAGGACGATCGTTACTTGAATAACGAAAATATTAATTTGCACTTATCAAATTTATGTATTGCTAAGCAAGCTTGCACAGACTGCATCGTCGACGATGACATTTCTCGGTGGTATAACACGTGTGGCGTACGCGAATACATTCTTGTCGAAGATCCTGTAGCTAATTTAATCGAATTATACATACGCGATAGAACAGGGTTTCATAAAATGATATGTATAGCGCACAATGCTCGTGCATTCGATGCGCAATTCATATTAAAAGAAATGGGCGAGCGTTCGTCACAAATTTCACCTAGTGCCATTTTGAATATACAAAATATAATAACTATAGATTAAGCGCGGAGAAAATTTATCGATCGCTACAATTACTTTCAAATGAAGTTGAGCAAACTTTCTTCCACTTTCGGTCTACCTGAGAGTACGAAGAAAGCATATTTTCCTTATTTATTTAACACTATAGAAAATTAGGAATATGTGGGCGCTCTACCCGATTCGTTTTTTTATTCCCCTCATACAATGTCGGAAGTCGAAAGAGAGGATTTTTTTCACTGGTATAAAGAAAACGAGCAAGACTATATTTTCGATTTTAAAAAAGAAATCGTGGAATATTGTCGCATGGATGCCGAGATATTGCAGCGCGCGTGCATAGTTTAGTTTTCCGAAGACTTTCTAGTCGATGGCTATTTGCCGATTGTCGCAACATCAGACGTGGCGTCGCCATCCTCTCTCGCTGCTTCCGACAAAGGCATAGTGTTTGAATATCAAGGCTGCTCCACACACGGCTGTCCCAAGTGTTTTAAAAATAATTGTGATAAGTTTAACGCGTACAATCGTACTTTCAACAACGTATATGAGAGCACACGAACCAAGATTAATCAAATTAAGTCACGCTACGCGGTTCGCGAAATGTGGCAGTGCAAATTTGATCGTATAAAAACCGAAAATTCCGAAATAAATAGATACATAAGTAACTACCCGCTCATCATGATGATTTTTTTAAACCCTCGAGATGCTTTTTTCGCGGACGTACGAAAAATATAATTGTACGTTACGACGCAAAAGAGAGATAAACCATAAGATACACGGACATATACTCTTTATATCCGTATATTTGTAAGCGAGGTCGCTTTCCGCTCGGACATCCAGACATATACGTTGACAAACAATGTGAGTTGCTGACGGGCGGAAATAACAACGTTCTATCGCGAGTAGAAGGACTCGTTAAATGTAAAATTTTACCACCGCGAGATTTGTTTCTCCCTCTTTTACCGGTAAAAATGCACAATTGTTTGCTTTTTGCTCTTTGTCGTACGTGTAACGAGGAAATGCGTCAAGGAGATTGCATTCACGAAAACGTATGCGAACGCGAATTCTCAGGAATGTGGGTCGTTGATGAACTGCGAAAAGCAATAGAAATAGGTTATCGAGTAAGTCAAATATACATAATTTGGTAGTACAAAATATCTCAATACCATGCGAGTACGGGTGAAGGTGACTTGTTTGCAGAGTACGTAAATACCTTCTTAAAAATAAAACAAGAAGCAGGTGGCGCAATCCCGCAATCTAGCGGGTGGCCAGATTGGTGCACGCTTGAAACAGACAAGGTACGCTATTTTTACAGAGTACGAGTGGGGTGAAGGCATAAAATTGGATCGCGAAAAATCGATAGAAATGCTGGCTTACGCGCTGTGGCTAAACTTTGTCTCAATTCTTTTTGGGGAAAGTTTGGCCAACGTACGAATTTGAAACAGACGGATATCGTCAAAACGCGCCAAGCTCTTATCAAACTTCCAGTTGCATCTGAGAAAGAAGTGCTGAGTATATTATTTGTAAACGACGAACTATTCTATTATACGTAAATTGGCAAAAAATTGAAGACACTGTAGAGGCTTCGCCGAATACAAATGTTGTTATCGCAGCATATACCATGGCTCCAACGCGGCTGAAACTGTACATTTACTTAGAGAAGTTCGATCGTCGAGTATTATACTTTGATACAGTATTATACTCGTGTATATCTATATGCAACGAGCGCTCGGAAGGACATGACGAATATAGACATTATTTCGGCTCATTTTTGGGTGATATGGTACGCCACGCGTCTTCCTCATTTATATATTTTTTTCTGGACTTATCACAAGATTGTTTAGACGAATTTAGATTTCGCACTTACATATTTTCTGAAAACAAAGTTCACTACGTTTACGTACCAAAATATAACCAAAGGAGGGATCCGGCCAGTATGTTTATCATTACTTCTATACAATAAAAAAATTCTTAAAATGGGTAAAGAAAATCTACGTATATCATCAGAAGAAAAGGATGATTATACAGAAAATATTTTTAAAGATTGTATTTAATATAAGTTAAATGAGAAGCTGTATAGTAGATGCCAATTAATCATAGAACAATCAATAGCTTATTATCTAATAAGGCAAAAGATATTATTAGACAAACAATAACGTAATCTTATATAAAAAATAATGAATACTTGACTTCATTGATATTGGTTTCAGATCTTTCGTTTGTTTAATTTTTATGTTTATTAAATACTGCTATTTCAATGGGGCTCGAATGTAAACTTTTGTCATAACAGATTTTATATAATATATTTTAATAATAATGGTTACTTGACTTATTGGGTATTGACTTCAGTACTTTCTTTTGTTCAATTTGTTTAATTTACTTAGAAAATATTAAAAAACATCAGTTCTAGTTAATGTAACAATATAAAATTATACAATAAAAGTACACCAACTAAGACATATGGTAAAAAGATAAAATTTATTGAAAACTCTGTTATTACAAAATTTAAATAACAATGTTTCTATTTACAATATAGTCAAGATCAATTCACTACGGAGCACATCATTACGACTCCGTTATCGGTTTCTATTTACAATGAAATCAAGATCAATTCACTATGGAGTGCACCATCTTGACTCCCTCAGCAGCTCCCTCGAATACCTAGACCACGAACATAATATATTTCAACACCTAGAGCTAAAAACTACGGAGCGCACCATCTAGACTCCGTCACCGGCTACCTTGAACACCTAGTCGACGTACTTGATGTGATTCAACCCCTAGAGGCAAAAAACTACAGATAATTTATACGAGCATTTGATGCTAGAACGCACGAAAATCTGCAATGGTTATTACGATCTACGTGAAATGTGAATGTAATGAAGATCACGTATTGGAGATGAATGAAAAACTTTATCGTATATTGGGGTTTGGAGACCCCGTACATCATAAAGGAGTATTCGTGTTCTTAAGGGGAGTAGGAGGTGAACTTTTAGCCTAGTGATAATTTATTGGTGAGTATATAATTGATATGGTTTTATGTGCAAAATTTCACGAGGAATTTAATGGTGCACTGGAAAAAAAAAATATTTTTCCATGTTTTTCAAAAATATTTTGTTCTTAATTTTTAATTTTTGACCCATAGCACCCACAGCTTCATCAATGCGTAGTGTTGTTCGAAATCACTCAAGCAACCTGTAAAAAATTATAAAAATTTTCAGCCCAAAATATGAAAAACTGCAGGACTAGTTCCATTTTTACCGCTGCCTTTAGATTTATTGTAAATACCTACCACATCCATTATTCGGTGAATCGCCCGATTGTCCGCGGTATCCGTATACGACAACGCGGCCGACTGGTAATTGGGACAGCAGTAAAAATGGAACTAGTCCCGCAGTTTTTCATATTTTGGGCTGAAAATTTATTTACAGGTTGCTTGAATGACTTGGAACACTACACATTGATGAAGCTGTAGGTGCTATGGGTCAAAAATTAAAAATTTAAAAACAAATTTTTTTTTAAAAACATGGAAAAATATTTTTTTTTTCCAGTGCACCATTGAATTCCTCGTGAAATTTTGCACATGAAACCATATCAATTATACACTCATCGATAAATTAGCACTAGGCTAAAAGTTCACCTCCTGCTCCCCTTAACGAAGGTCCGCGAGTGATTACGTCTGAAGGATCTGCTATAGATTTTGCGCATACCATGATATATATTCATGTACTAATCATATCTGTAGATGAGGAAGCAGCAGAAAATCTCACAGTCGCACCCGTTAATAATTTTCTTCATTCGATTTTCAATCAAGTTGACGTTTTTTTCAATCAAAAACTCGTTTCGCTACCGAATAACGCATACAGGGCATACATCGAGTCGTTATTAAATTACTCATAGCGAAGTCCTCTCACCTAACAACTGCACTGTGGTACGATGATACACCGGGATATTTGGAAGCAGCCCCAAATCTGACACTCGAAAATGCAGCATCGAACAAAAGTGCTCTGTACAGCCAACATTTCACATTGGCAGAAAAAACCGTCGATAAGATTGGACATTTACATTGCCACATTTTAACCAGGATAAAATGCTCATCAACGCGGTCGAAATGAGAATTCGACTTGGGCGTAGCACAGATGCATTCTGCTTGATGAATGTCACGGATGATGGTAAATTCAGCGTTAAAATAAAAGAAGCTACGCTCATTGTTCGCAGAGTCAAAATAAACCTTGGTGTTTTGCTAGGTCATGCCAATGCTTTAGACAAAACAACGGCAAAGTATCCAACGCGTGTCAAGGTTAAATCTTTCACCCTTCACACTGGTGTTATGGGCGATACATTGGACAACGTGATTCTCGGTCAACTACCAAAAAGAATAATTATTGGGTTCGTCAATAATAAAGCATTGAACGGAAATCGGAAATTCAACCCGTTCAATTTTCAGCATTTCGGCATTAATAGTTAATTATTCGTAAACAAACAATATATTTGAAAATTCATTTTCGTATTTAAATACATACTGATACGATGAAATCTAATGCCATAGTTTAATTTGTTCTGATGATGAGCAAATCGCCATTTGTAGCTTAGTAATGAAAGTATCCGTTGCACAAACAGAAAGTTCGCGTCTATCTCCCAGCTAAGTCAGACTGTGCCGTTTTTTTATGAGTTTGTCGATTTATTGATTTATCTACGATTTAAAGCTGCTCAATTAGAGATATTGTATTAAAATGAGTACAATTGATATAATAAATCATTCAAAAATATTATACTTTGGTGCTAATGAAAGGTAAAGATGTTTAATTAGCGCTAAGATTTCGTTAACGAAAAAGGCTTTTTATTAAATTTAAATTTTTCACTATTTTAATAGACAAGTATAATTCACAAGTAATAATATTAAAAATTTCTATTATCATTGATTACTTTTTTACGTCTTTGATCTACCTATCACTTTTTGGGGTTTACGCGCCGTTATAACTTTTTTTGTTGGATAATATAACAGTATACTTATTTTATTCGAATAATATTTAAGACAAATTTTTACATCAAGTTTTATGAATAAAAAATGTATATTCACCAAGTGTTCGGAAGACTATTGGTCGACTTCGAAGTTTTTTGCCATTTCTGACGGCAGTGACGACGAGCTGGTATTGCGTATCGGCACGTAAATTACTTAGAGTCATGACCTCGCTATTACCTGCCACTACCGCTACGACCCTGTAACTAACCATGTTATCGTTGTTACTTTTGTAATATATACTTTTCATAATATTTATTTTACATATGTGTGTGCGTGGGTGTATGTGTAACTAGAAACGGAAGGAGATATATATCGAAAATTTCGCAAATATATGAAATATATTTTGAAATTATTCAATATTATTTGTATAACACAAGAGCCGCTTTGATTTAATGGTATGATGTTTATCTCATATACCCAAACCTAGGTGGTGGATTCTAAACTTTTCTTTACCTGACTAATGTTTTTTCTAAATTTTCCTTGATTGAGTTAGGGATTTTGATTTTTCGGAACCCTCCAAAGTTACAGAAAAGCAGGCAAAAGTTTATTTTGGGGGCTTTCATTCTGGGCAAACCGTAATTTCTCTCCTCACGAGCTGCGAATCCCTCCGGCTATCTTAAACTGGCTTTACTTATAGAAATTAAATTTTGGAAAGCCACAACAGATGATCCACAGACCGGTCTGTTCCAGCAATCTTTTGAAACACGCAACCTTCTTCGAACAAAGCCATCTAGTAGTGTGAATTTTCGGGATGCGCATAAAGTTTTTAAATTGCCATTGGCAGAGAGCAACGCCACTAACGTACTCATGAGGTTTGGAATGTCCGAGGAGTCATCTTAGAAAGGCGGAAATTTATTTCGACTCTCGAAGAATTCTGCTTCCTTGCTCGTCGAGAGGTCAAGCTAACCATCGAATAAGTTTGTTTTATTAACCAGATTCTGCATACCAAACGACAGCTGCCATCAGGCAACACTGACATTCTCGGATATATAATATCATGGTCAAGCAGTACGCTAGCAAAATCTGGTACTTTCTAGGAAGTAGAGCCCCACAATCGCCATCACTAAGGCACTAATCAAGGCCAAAGCCGGGACAATGACCTCCATTTTCTATTTCCAAACATTTAAATATCTATCGTCCAATATTTAACATTAAGATAAATGTGTCACTTTCATCTATAATTTTTATCTCAGATAATTTATAAGATTTTTACACAACATTTGTACTATTCATTAAGTATAGAAAGTTCTTTATTCCCTAAAAATTTCGAGAGATTATATCAATTTTTTAAAGAAAAAAAATTGAATAAAGAATTGTGTTTTCGTTCACGCACGATAATTGGAGTAAAAGTTCATAAATATTTGTGAAATTATGCAAAGGGTTAACTTTTCTTTAGCTCTAAAGCCCTATAGTTGAAAACGTTTTAACGAACCATATTTATATTTATAGGTTATTAGCTTCTTTTAAAAAATATAGGCACAAAATTTCATTAAACTTATTTCATTATTTTGATAGATATTCGTTTTCGTTTCCGCATCATAACAAGAGTAAAAATTAAAAGATCTTTGTGACATTTCGTACTGAATTTCTTAACAACTAAATCCCTTTCGTTAGCTAAGAAAAACTGTTAAAAAAATTCGAATATACTTAAGGTTAAATTTTTTTAAGTTTTCAAATCATATTTTCTTAAAAAGATATATAATCTTCCATATTAAAAGCCAAAAGTTATATAATGTACGAACAAGAATTAGGCGTACTGGACTGTTGTAATTTGCGTATTTCTCTCAATTAAATATACCTTGCACAAAACGATATTTGAAAATCTTTTAAAAAAATGGTTAATTATAAGTAACGAAATCGCTCAAAATATATAAGAAAGCTTTATCTTTAACAAATTTTGAGAAGATTATTTGATTTTTTGTATTGTTTTATGTGGCAGGGCAAACTTTATTTTTTATAAAACAATTCTTTTACAAATAAAATGATAAAGATAATCTCTTTAAATGTTAAGAAAATACAATGAGTATAATAAGTAATACATTACATTTTGTACAAATTGTTAGTTAATTAATAATTTTAAGTAATTATTAATTAAATTAATTAATTAAAATTAAAATAATCAATAATAATTTTAAAAATATTTTTCAACGCAAATAATTTATATAACAGCCTGTTGAGGAATTATTCTTTATTTAAATCTCGCGAGCTCTGTGAACTTACTCACGACGTTATCGCGGAATAGCAGCACTTCGCGGTACCTTCATGGAACGGCTAGCTCTACACAGATTAGTACAATCAATAAAGAACTAGCGTTCTCTCTCTCTCTCTCCCATATCTTAATGGAAGAGACTTGATTTGACTTGCGCCGCGAGTGACAGTTTGCGAGGCAAGAACAAGGAAGCGCGGTTTGAATGCGCTCTCTCTGATTTTGGATACCTCACGAGGCACACCTCAAGGATTAGCTATGCTTCTGATTTTTGATAAACTCAATTATAAATTCACTGAATCGTCTCATCATCGGCTTATCTTATCTCAGGCGCTACTCATTACCTCAACGGCACGCTCATCATCAACATTTGGAGCATCTTACTAGTGCATTCTCCAGGCAGTACACGTGTACAGGTAACCTCAAAATCAAACGGCTACAACTCAGCACACGTACACTGATGCTGAATATGATGAATGCTATGACTCGGAAAAAATTCTCAAGCACAATTAGATCAATAATATCTAATCGTGCACACTCAACCACATCACAATAAATGCATAATATTCATTGTGAATTTTACATCAGCAGCATCGTCCTCGCTCATCAACGTGATTCCGCACATTTAAGTAAAACTCTCTGAGTGACTCACAAGAATTTATCATACGGCCAAACTCACTTCGGTAAAACTCATCGCTGAAACAGGTCTGTTTTCCTTGCGAAAGGGAATTATCCGTAATGGCATTACACTCATATACAAAATAAATAATTGTCATTTCAATGCAAGCGTACGTTTTCTCTGTCAGCAAAAATTAATTGTAAACCATCATTAACTTGTAATTTGTAATTATTCTAACATATTTTAGTATAATTATTTGTACAGATTTGTCCAAACATTGTGTCAGACTCAGATTCATTTGAACACCCATAGCATATCCTCACTTAATTTATGCAATTCTCAAACATTTAGTCTTTTGAGCCAGATTAAACGTGCTGTCGTGTGTAGCCGAGCCAGTGAAATTAACCCTCATTATATGTATGTTACAACAGCAATCATTCAACAATGCCGAAGTCAAAGAAAAATCAGTGTCAGGTAGTTGGAAGAGAATGCTGCAGATACCATACTGCCACAAACCATTAATCAGGAGGAATCGCGCATCTGGTGTCCACGACCGACTCAATCCTGACATGCTGCCTGGCCTTGTTATCATGGACAGCTCTGTAAGGAAACCACGATCCAAGATCCTAGCAAGTGTACCTGCTTCTATAATCTGCAAAATTAACACGCAATATGTGCGATTGCAACGGCTTGAAAAGATTGCGGAGTATATGAATCAGAAAAATGATGCTGCTCATCTCAACATCTTGGTAGCATGGGCGAATGATGTGGTAGATGCGTATGCTCTTTATGTAAAAGAGTCACTTGTTAACAATACATACTTCGATGCAGACTTCCACAATTCATTTCACAAGCAGTATTACTCACTCCTATTTAAGATCAGCACGTTGGAAAACTCATGGCACACTCAACATCAAACTCTCAACTTCGGTGAACTCAATCCTTCCAGAGGAGCAATCTACCGGAAATGAAGCTTCCCACTTTTAACGAAACATACTCAGAGTGGCCAGCATTCAATGAGTTATTTACAAGCATGATATTAACCAGAACCGGACTTACTGATGCTGTCAAATTACATTATATGCGAAGCTCACTAAAAGGATTACCGTTCACATGGATTGAAGGCTTCACTCTCACCGGTGAATCCCTCATACCATCATGGAATACTCTTGTCGATCGGTTTGAAAATAAAAGATCATTGGTAAATGATCGTCTCGACTATCTGAATGATCTGACAGCAGCTCAGTCTAAGAACCCGGCATCGCATAACACAATAATTTCGGAAATGTCCAAGATACGCAAGTCACTCAATCTATTAGTGCCCAAGGAAGATTTAGGAGACTGTATCTTGGCACATAAGATGTTAAAGCTGGTGAAGAAAGCAACAAGAGAAGCCTGAGAAACATTTCAAGTAACCACCAAGGAGTTGCTTATGTTCGATAGGTAGCGCGCAGACGTGTTGACGCGTTTGAGCTCGGCTCCGTCTTTGACATCGGTTTTTCGTGGTTTTTTGGTGCAATTTTGGAGCATCCGACAACGTAGTGATCTGCACGTTGCAGTGGGTGTGTGTGT
>JAWWEQ010049766.1:0-10742 GCA_035583055.1 Torymus tubicola
TGATAATGTTTTCTGATGTATTCTAAACTCGTTTGACATTGTATATATCTCATGTATTATACTATACCCATGTATCTATTTTGGCAGCGACCGAAAATAAAGCAATTATTATTATTATTATTATTATTTGTAACGGGCTACTAGCCAGGCGGACCTGGGTAGCAGGGTTACGCTGGAAAGACTACGACAAATACTAGTGTTGTAAATATTTAACTATTAATCATCCCAAATATATGTTTCAACAAGGGTTATTCAAGGAGGTGGTTATGTCTACGGTCGCTAAAGAAAAACTCTACGATGAACACTAGACACTAACACTTATTATAATATGAAAAATAAGAAAATATATATGTGAAATTAATTTACAAGAAAGAAAAACGTTGAGCGGCAGCTGGGTCGCTCCCAGCAATCTAACTGATATTCAATTATGTCCAAAAATACGCAATACGACTAGTTATACGACTAGACGATACAACACTATACAACACTTTACGACGATAGAGCGAGACAAGGGACGCAAATTCAAGCGCGAGATCGCGAGCGCTTTTACAACCAAACGATGTTTCGGCAACGGTTTCGATAGGGGTGCACGTTTCGATAATAGACAAGCATGTTTCGACAAATTATTTAAGCTCTAGGTGACGACTAGAGTTAGGCACGCGAGCGCGAGAGACTCCGATGCGATTACATAGGGCCGTAGCGTGATGACTTACCAGTCCATAGTTGGCGGACGAATCCAAATGCTCCGACAATCGATGGTATCTGGGGATCGCCAGTGTTGACTCTCCTTGCGTTGTCATCGGAAGCTGGTGTGGATACGGATGGCAGGCGGCGTCGTCGGTTCCCATGGTCTTCCGCGAGATGCTCGTAATTACAATGACTCAACTACTTGCGATACGGTACGACTATTTGTGCACAAAAGCTACTATGCACAGCAGCGGTCCACAATGGAGTGGGTCCACAGACGATTCCGAATAGCTTCGGCTGCGGCCCAACCTGGAGTGACCGAGCGCGTCCTCATCTGCTGCGTAGGTCGGCGATGCGCACGCTGTTTATTTACTTGTGCGCCCATATTCGTATATGACTTGTAATGCTCACTCGTGAGCGTCACAACACATAAATGTTTGTCATTGTTTGAGCTTCGACTTCTGCTTTAAGAATTTTCATCAGCATGACACCTGATTTCAAATAATTTTCTTCGACGTGACATATTATAATAATAATCTGTAAAACTAAAAAGTTCATAAAGTACCAATTTTCTTTTATTAAAAATGATTTTATACAGCCTTTTAAATAAATTGAAATAAGTATACTTATATAATAAATTATTCAATTACTTACAATTTCAAGATTACAAATATTACAACTTCAAGATTCTTGTTGAATTTATCTCAATCTGATTATCAAATGCAAGCTTTTTTCTGATACTTCATAAGAACACTGAGAGTAGCCGTATAAATTAAACTCATCACTGCTTTGTTCATCTAAATCACTTTCAGAAGCAGAAATGAGTACTATGTTTTCATTATTTCAAATATTATCATCTAAATCATTTTTCTCGCCACTAGTTTATTTATCACTAAATCTCTTTTAGAAGCAGTAGCTACCATTATTTTCTTTATTTCAAATATTATCTGAATGTACTGTATTAAATGTTGAAAATCTTGCTTGTTGAAAGTATTTGTGTTATATTTCAGTACGATTCTTCACTTCTTCAGTACAATCTCCACAAAAAAATTTTGTTAGGACTTCCAGTTTTTTTGTAAAATAGTCCACATCAAGAATTTTACAAACAAATTTAATCAAAGCAATTGCTATTGTAATTTCTGATTTCATAATAAATAATAGGTCTATCTGTAAAATAAAAAAATTCAGAAACTATCTATTTTTTTTAAAATAAGTTGAAATAAATAAGTATACTTATCTAATATCTCGAATATAAGAAAATTTTCCCCGTTAACCGTTGATGCACATTACATATATTATCAGTTCCAGTTGACCTCTTGATTGAGATTATTAGTAGAGACGTGTAAGGTTAAGTCGACCAGATGAGGAGAATGTGTATATATAAACATATAGTAGAAAAACAACAAAAACGTATAATGATGATTTTTTCATTCTTCTTCTTCTTATTTTCATTAGCTTTATCAGACTACATTTTTTCATTCATTCAGATTAATACGAAAATAATACACACACACTAGCACGGGCGCCAAGCATGTATTTATGTATATATATGTTATAACCGGAGGTCTGAAGAACCGGAAGTCGGATCGAATGGAAAAACATAAAAAAATTTTAGAATCGGAAACCATACATAAAAATTGTCACTATTTAATATCTCTAATATAAGAACATCTTTTTACATGAAACTTTTTGTATAACATACTATAACAATATAAAGCGTGTATTATTTTATTTGAGTTCATTTTAAAGCGTTGAAAATTGTAGTAAGTAATTGATTCTCAGGCATCCATTTCAATGTATATTTGCCTTTCCATATTTGGCTTCGGAGCGCTCCGGCGCTCCTTGATTCGATTGTTTCTTTAATATTTTAATTATAATTCTGATGTTTCTTTAATATTTATTAAAGACATTACATAATGATTTATACAGATTGGCACAATGTTAAATAATCATTGTTTATTGGATTATATAAGTTGTATAGAATAAACTATGCAAATATCATTGTGGTTTTTATTCGCAAAAATAGATATCCTTTTACCATTTTTTTCTTGAAATTTATAGAAATTTAGCACGTTCATCGTCACTATATTTAGTTAATGTTTCTGACTCTTTCGGTGGTGTCAGTTCTTTGAGGTTATCTGATTTCTTTTTTCGATTGAAATCGCAGATTTTTTGAGCTATGTAAGATCCGATATATTTTTTTTTTCTATCGCGATGCAACGTCATTAATTTTTTTTTTCGTTTTTCAAGTAATACTCGAAAATTCCTGTAACATTAGAATATGTAGGTACAATTTAAAGGGATAGGGAGGGGGATCCGTTTTATAAAACCTGTACTTTTTGTATTAAGATATCGAATATCAAAAGATTGAATTTTAATATTCATACGTGTTTAGTTTGTTGACTTTATAATTTTAGAATCCATACATAGATGTTGAAATTAAAGAAAAATTATGTGTCTATATTTATTTTATCGAATATATTTAAATCAAAATTAAATTTTTTTAAATCATACATATCATTGAATTAAAAAGACAAATTTTAACTTTGTAGTATCATTTTTATTCTATATTTCAAAATTATATGCTTATATTTCAATTTAATTTTATAAAATTTCATTTTTAACATTTTCGAAAATAAAATTTTCTTTGTTTGATTTTTTATCAAGGAATAAAGTGACAAACGAAAAAGCGGGGCGACGACGTATCTATTATTTATTAGAGTAGGAATATTTTTTCTTTTACTTCTCATTTTCAGAATTTAATTAATAAAAAAACGAACTGGACATTTTATAAGCCCTTCTCTCAATTCATTATATTTTTTGTACCGTAAATAGCGCCTAGAGTCTTCGAATCTAGTTTATTTTTTGGAGCTGTATTCAGACGATTGCATTTTCGTCCTGTTACACTACAATTTTTAGTTCATCAGCACCGATTGATTTTTATTCGCGGAAATTCCATAAGATCGGCGGCAACCACTATCCACGACCTTTCTACAATACGACTGTCCATTAACCATTGCGCTCCCATTTGCGAAACCTTATAACGCTGACACTGTTCGTACTCTCTTACGAAGTTATTAATATCATAGTACATGCCCTTCCAATAATATTCTCGCGCAACACGATCGTACGTTTTATCTATGCCGAGATACCCCGACGATGGCGTAAAGTGTGTGTCATACATCACTCGTTCTCTCCGTTCGCTCGACACCACTAGCTTAAGTTTCTCCTTGCCGCTCTCCACTGGATCGTGGAGAGGGTCGGAGCGATAACGACATAGCTTCCCGTCTTCCACTATCCAGCCCTTGTACTTGAGAGGCATAGTTTGTACGTCGGGGACTTCGTCAAATGCGGTGGCTTCGATCTCTACTTTCTCAAACATAGAAGAGAGCGCGTCGGGAAACTGATGTAACGCGCCTTTGCGGTGTTCAACCTCGAAATCATATTGCTGCATTTCAAACATTTTAACGCGCTGTGATCAGTGATTACTTTGAATTTATATCCCTCTATATACGGCCTAAACTTTTTGATTGACCATAGCATCATAAGGCATTCTTTCTCGGTAGTAGAATAATTGCGCTCGGCGGCGGTCAATAAACGGCTCGCGTACACGATCGGGTGCTCTCTGTCATCAAACTTCTGCGACATCAGCGCTCCTAAGGCATAATTACTCGCATCACACTGTATTATAAAAGTTCTCGAAAAATCGGGGCGCGCTAAGACGGGGGTTTTCGTTAGGGCTTCTTTCAAGCTCGCAAACGACGCCTCTTGCTCGTCTTCCCGCTCCATTTACAACCTTTACATAATAATCTATTGAGCGGCAATGATAGATCGGCATAATTTCTAAATAGGTCACCCTGTCGCAGCAAAACTATGACTTTTTCCTCTGCACTACTAAACCCGCCTGCGTTATTTTACGTAACACTAACTCTTACCACTTTACATGCTCGTCGAATATCTGTCACCACTATAATATCTTCAAGATATCTGAAAACGTGCGGCTCATATTCCGGTTCGAAAAGTACATCTATTAAGCGCTGAAACGTCGCGGGCGCGTTTGCTAAATCGAATGGCATACGGTTAAATTGCCACAGCCCTGAGCCAGGGAGGGCAAATGCCGTATACTTTCTGTTCGATCGCTCGACTGGCACCTGATAATACGTCTGCTGTAAGTCTATTTTACTAATATATTTAGCGTTGCGTAGCTTATCTCGAATCGAATCCATATTCGGAAGCAAATGCGCATTCTTTTTAATGCATTTATTTACGTCACGATATAATAAATAAATTATCATTTATTGTAAACCAATTGCTTTACAAATATAATACATATATAAATATTTCGTGTAATACAGTGTTAAAAATAACATAATATAAAATTTAACTTAATCAACTATAATTTCTTAGCCTATTTTTCTTTTTGATATCATAGTCAGTTTCTAAAAATTAATAATGCTGAAATAGTAAGTCAAAGACTATATAAGTAATATCACTCATGACTAGAGAGTATAATTGACTAGAAATACACGAGAATGACAATTTTTGTCAAAAATTTCTAAAAAGAATCGCTGACTTAGCCAGGTCGTATAAAGTAAAACTTAGAACTAATAAATGTAAAAATAAAACTTATAACTAACAATAATGTATGATAGAAATAAATAAAACTTATAACTAATAATACTGCCAGAGATCACATTATACTCCACATTCACGTCAATAAATACATTCATTGGTGTAAATGGGATAATACATAAAATAAATTAACAAATAAAGTCGCTTATTTTACGAATAATCAATCGAGAGCTAAGAAATGTCTTCTCAAAGCAGTCTTAAACCTGCTTAGCGATGGAATATTTCTAACCTGAGCAGGCAGAGAATTCCATAGAAGTGTACCTTGAACACTGAAAGATTTTTTTCCAGTTTTAGTACACATGACTGGTGCTGTTAATTCTTCAATTTCACCCCTAGTTGTAACCCTGGGCACATACCTAATGAAGGGACATTCCAGATAGTCCGGAGTACGCATACGCAAGTTTTTGTACATCAGTACTGCCATGAAATATTGTCTCCTCGTATCTGTGCGTAGCCAGCCCACGTTTGCTCTATGGGGTGAAATTTGATCAACCCGACTTACACCTAACACATATCTAACACCTGAATTTTGTAATTTCTGTAAAGTGTTTCTCAACTCTTGAGATGCATAAAAAAAAACTACGGAACAATAGTCCAAATGGAGAAACCGTAGAAAATTTCATTTGCGCGCGCATTCCATGAGAGTTTTACATCTAGTACAACACCAAGACTTTTGACGATTTCTTTGACTTTGATTTTGTTTTTACTCGTAGTTTCATTCCTACATTGATCAGTTTGGTTTTCGGGGACAATGTTATCTCTTTCGTCAGCAATAGAATTTTTACAATCAGTATTCTTTTTATGGTCTGTGCCTTTAACTCTATTGTTGTTGTTGTTTTATTTTAAATTTTACGTTATTGTAGCTAAGTCTGTTTTGGTAGCAAACGTGAAAATTTTCGCCCCATCTCCCATCTTGGCGAGAAACTTTTTGCCATTATGCCCTACGTACTTAAAACCAAAAGTTTTTGCATAGGCTCGTAATTTTGTAAACTCTTTGTATTTTTTCTTTTGTAGGTAATAATTAATAAAAATATTTGTATGTCTTAAAACTTGTAAAACGTTTCTTTACCTTAAAAATTTGTCTAACTTATTCTCCACTGGATAGTCTAACTAACCGTGAGTAGGCATTCCCCTAGGACCGTCAACAACTGTGGTTGTTCCATCTATTGTCACAGAAAGTAAATCGTCATGAGATTTTTTGTTGAAAATTGATAGAACATAGGTTTCTTTGATATGTAGTTAGAGATGGAAGTACCGTGTTGAGGACAGTGAAAATGAAATCCACTGGAGGCATGTCGGGCAAAATGCAATCTATCCCACAGGAGATCACGACACACTCTTCTATGAATTCATTGGTCTCTAGACTATTTGGCTCTTGTTCACAAGGTTTGTGGTTGACGGTCTGCTCGACAGCATTTATTTTTAGATGTATGGCGTTATTTATGTCTTTAGTTTTCTCATCCATAATTTTCTCTATTTTGTTTTGCAATAAGTCTAAATGATTATAAATTTGTTTGCTATTTTTACATAATATCTCTTGTTTATTCTCTATTTCTACTAATTTTTTGTCTGCTATCTCTCGCTCTCCAGTTGCTAAATTAATTTGTGTTGATCTTTCTAAAGAGTTCACCTTTGCTTCAAGATTACTGATTCTCTGTGTTAAGCTAGGCAAAACATTCAGAGAAGCAGCAATCTCAGCAAGCTTGGATTCAATAGAAACCTGTTGACAACTAATTGCTTTTGCTACGGTATCTTGGATAGAGCTAGCGTAAGTCATTAAACTTGATATTACAGTACCATTCTTAACTGTGGTGGTATTAAGACATCGTGTGTTGTTCCTACGTGAAATATCAAGCGATGAGGCTGATGATGGCGATGCTGAGGTGTCGAAACAGCTGCTGGAGGTAGAGAAATGACGTCTTGTCTCTACATTAGCCGGTTTTTCTGAGAGTCTAGGAGATGGCGTAAACAAACTGAGTCTATCTCAAGTAACGTCCTTCTTATCGCGTATATCGCTATATTGCGTGAGCAAGTAATACTTTGCACGAGTTGCGACACGGCCTCTGCTGGAGAACGGCGGAAAATTCTCAAAGTACCAAGTATATACTTGCGTGATGGCGGCGTGCTATTAGTTAGTCTAGAAATTGATCTCGGCTCTGACGGTTGGTGACCTTGATGCAGTTAAGAGATCGAAAAATAATCTTGTCGTGGCGTAGTGAAGATGGAAATTCGGAGTGAAGAGCTGGGCACTGAATTTGAATGATATTTGAAAATACCGTCACTGTCACTGTAGTATGCAGGTTGCCTATGTAGAGTTCTTCACTTTCACATTCAATTTTCACTGATCTATCACTAATATCACTGTTCCACATAGATGTTCTGGTGCATAACAATTATCCTTACCGAATTTTAAGGTACACTTTTAAAAATTACTTGAAAAAACTTTATTTTTTTAAAAATATATCGGAGCCAAGCTAATACGTGTCAGCACGCCGTGCGCCACCTCGCGGTCTCTCGATAATCATAACACCAACGACCCTTATCATTTCTCCGCGAGACTACGGGCGCGTTTCTCCAATCGCTCACAGATCGCTCTATTATCCCTGCTAATCTTAGTTTCTCTACTTCCCCTTGCGCAAATTCTAACATTTTGAGCGACATTCTCCTATGCTTATGCCTCAGAGGGGCCGCTCCTTGAACGTCTATATGATGTTCAACGAGATCGGTGAAGCTGGGCATATCGCTCTCACTAGGTAGAAGTCTAAGCACCAACTGATCGATAATTGCGCGTTGATCGTCTACTTCGAAAAATCTATCCCCAAAATTACATCGTGCTCTAACTCGCGAACGACTTTAATTGATAAGACTTTTGAATTTTCCTCTATCTCTATTGAAATATCAAGAACGCCCGCGATCGGCGTAACTTTTCCATTCACCACCCTAGTCGCTGAATTGAATTCTTTAAGGCGGCCTTGATAACGCTCTAGTACACGCGGCCCTGCAAACAATAACATAGCACCTGGATCAAAAAGCGCGTGCAATTCTGTTCGCCTAGCGAAATTAACAGAAAGCAGCGATTCTCATTCATCATCCCGACGACTTCGTCATCGTCGCAATGCTCGTGCACGCATCTCTCTGCTCTTATTTCCTCTCGCTTTACACTGTCGTTCATCTCGCGCGATTGCTCTCTACTGTCACCAGTAACTCCTCGTTCGCGCGGTTGTTCTCTCTTATCACTATTCTCAAATACCTCTCGAGCGAACTGCTTCGCAGCGCGCTTAAGCTGATCGTCTGCTCGGCTCTCACTCACTGATCGCTAGCATGCATCTCTCTACTCTCACGCTTTCGCAAAATCGCATCGCCGCTGCTTCATGCGCGTGACTGATCTCCGCTTGAATCAGTCTTAACATTCTCTTCATTCACTCTCACTCTCACATTCTCTCTTTCCATGCTTAACTCTAACCCGCTATTTATTTTTGAATTTATGCTTATAACGAGCTTGTCTTCGCGGGGAGCGAGATATGTCTCATCTCCCCGCTCCGGGCGTTTCCCTGTATCAAGCACCGAGTAGCACACCTCGCACACGTCTGTTCGTTGACGCCGGGCATGCCACATCTCTTACCCGCGTTGTTTAATCTCGCTACGCAATTACGCACTACGTGACCTCTCTCGCTTCCGGATAACTTCGTGGCCTATTAAATGTATCGGCGCGCGGTTGCTGACTACCGCTCGGCACATTAATGCTAGTTACACGATCACTTGCCTGCGCGCTTCCTCTCCGCGCTGCGTCGGCATATGTTGCCTTCTGCTCTCGAGACTCACTCGCATGCGCGGGGTCCAACTCCTTGATCGTTAATATCTCAGCGGAGATATCAGCTGTTTCACTCGCGCTCTTTATTCCGCTCTTCGCGCCCCGGTAACGTCTCGATTTTGGCTTTTTCTCCGTATCAAGCGAGGTGGTTGCTGCTGCACTACTCTCGTCCACAGTAGCTGCTGCCCTCGTCTTCGTCTCGGTCCCGTAATATACGCCTTCCGGGAACCCGCATTTTGTCCGCTGGTACCGGTGGCGTATAACGTTTATCTAATTCTTTTTGCCTTTCGCAACACTTACTATATTTCTCTATATCGTCAAGCGATGGTATTTCACTCAGCCGCATTTTCAGGTGTCTAACAATGTACCTATGACTCGATATGAAACTCGCGACACTCTCACCCTTCGCTTGCGTTGGGTGGCGCAAATCTTCCATTACGCCCTCCACATCGTATTCGCCAATAAATCTATTCCTAAATGCTTTTATAAAAGACTTCCAGGTGCGTACGCGGGTCTTCTCTATATGAAACCAGCGCGCAGCTACGCCCTGGAATACGCGCGGCAGAGCGGCTAATAATTCGCGATCGCTAGAGTCCGTCCCATATACGCACACTCTTCCAGCTGTTCGAGAAAAGACTCGGGATCCTCTTTGCGACTCTCTCCCCTAAATTTAATTCCCCAACCTTGCAAAAGCTTGATAGCGCAAATCTTATCTTATTACTACGATCTCGCGGCTCTGACTCGCTAGCGTACGTGACGTATCTTTATATTCTCTCGGCGGGCGGATCGGCGTTTGATTTCCCTCCTGATCTCCGTCCAGTCGGAATCCCTGCCTGTTTCACTACTCACTACGTTATGTGACTGCTCGGTTATTTTCGTGCCAAAAGTCGCAGCCTTACTCCTTGCCACGCGGCGCAAGCCCTTCTCAGCGCGCTCGCTCTCTACTCGCTGCAGCTTAAGTAGGCGCGTCGTTTTTGCCACTTGCCCGGTGTTATTCGATCATGCGAGATACATGCTCCGCATCATCTCTCGCTCCTTCGCTCTCCGCGTCCGTCTCATCATCCTCTGACAGACGCGTCAGAAGTCTCATCGGCGCTCTCTTCACAGATCGCGTTCAAATCATCGCAGGTCGTATACCATCTCTGCTGATGATGCACTCGCGCCGGCGGAGTTATCAGCTAAGACTCTTACGCATTATTAATCGCGCCCCGCACCCCGCGAATTACTCTCGCCGAGTAATACTCCCGTTCCTCCGGCGCGATTATCAGATTCTCCACTCTCTTTTCACTAATGGACGCCCAACTCGTCATCAACGGCGACGGCCGCATTGACGGAGTATTCGTGATACTCGACGTCATCCTAGTGCGCATCGTTGTGGTCGTAATTACGCCGGGCGACGTTGTTGCCGCAACTACGCATGCAGACGTCGTTAAAGTCGATGTAGTTGCCACCGAGATGCGTACTTGTACATCATCTGGCTGCAACACGTACGTTCGAGCGGCTGAATCAGCGTCATCAGCTGATTGCGCGGCGCTTGTGCTCTCTATTGCTTCACTACGTATATTACGGCGCTCACTACGCTTTTTCGGGGGCCGGGCGCGCGGGGGGGGGG
>JAWWEQ010049767.1:0-12840 GCA_035583055.1 Torymus tubicola
GTATGTAATGTATAAATCTGACGAAAGCAAGTTTTCTACGCGTAAAAAACTATGTAATATACTGTACAAAACTTTTACACTTTTTCAAAAATATTTTACATGAAAACCATAAATCAAATTTGAATTATGAAAATTTGACTGATTTTTGTAAAACAAACTGGTATTGCGCTGTACTCATAAATTGTTAATTTATTCGGTTGGTATCATTTGGAGTACACTTTATAGAGCACTAATCCTAAAAATATAAAAAGATTTTAAAAAATTAGTGATAAAGCATCTTTGAATTTAAATTTTAAGATAATATGAAAAATCGTGTAAAATCAAGAAAAAAATTAACAAATGCAATTTTCAAAAAATATGAAATAAAATATTATATTATCAAATTTATGTATTCACATATTTTTTTCTTAAAGTTAAACAGTTATAAATTACATTTCTGCAATAAAATAAAAAACGAATTTTTGATCATTTTCGACTGTACTCTACCCTTAAATGGAGAAATATTTTTTTTGTTATAATCTATAACTTTTCTATTTAAAATTTCTGTATAAAATCAAATCCTGTCGAGTTATAGTCGAAAATCGTCGATTTTATGTATATTTAGGCATTTAGGCGTTTAAAAGCGTTTTCGTAGGTGTAACGCGTCAATTCGCAGATATCCCCTCAGCCGCTGAGGATAGGATTTTGTTCTCCTTCCATACACGATCGCCTAGACAGAAACCAGATGGCCGACGCCGCGTGTTATAATATTTCGCTTGACGCGCCTGTCGAACCTGCCCGTTAGCCGCCGCTTGTGCGTGCAGGTCTCTTAATTTGTCCATGCGTGCTGCCCAATTCTCCATCTCTTCCTCTGCCCGCTGCTCTTCAACGCCGCTAACGACAATCCGCCTCAAAGTCGCCGGTGGTTCTGGGTGTCGGCCGTAGTTGAGCAGGGCAGGACTGTACCTGGTGGAACTGGTGTTCGACGTGTTATACGCGAACGTCAGTTCAGCCATGTTTTTATCCCAGGGCTTGTGATTTTCGTCGGCATAGGACCGTATCATGGCCTTTACCGTTCAGTTCACGCGTTCGACTGGATTGGTCTGAGGGTGATACGGAGGCGTATACGTATGATATATGCCCCTTTCGATCAAGAATGCTTCAACCGCGGCATTCTTGAACTCGACTCCATTGTCGGACAAAAAGACCTCGGGGGCTCCGAATCTCAGGCAGATTCGTTCATGGAGCTCCTTGGTGATGGTTTTGCCGATGGCTCGGCGTATTGGTATCACCTCAATCCAGCGCGTGAACAAGTCCTGGAATATTAGAATGTACTCGTGGCCATTTGCAGTTTTAGATAGTGGCCCCATTAGATCAGCGGCCACCACCTGCCACGGACGCTCTACGATTCTTCGTCCCATGAGCCCATCTGGGTCGCGTTGCTCGAATTTGCACTGCTGGCAGATCTGGCACTTACTAGCGTACTTGGCAACATCTAGGGTCATGTTCACCCAATAGTACTTGCGCTTGACGCGCTCTAACGTTTTTTCACGTCCTAAGTGGCCCGCAGTTGGAGCATCGTGACATTCCCTGAGTACTTCCATCCGCTTCTCTCTGGAAATGACGAGCTTCCATGGATCGTCGTCGCCGAAAGTCTCGTCTACGACTTCATCAGGTGCGTATTTGTACAGTCTCCCCCCCGCTAGTTTGAAGGTGGGGTAGTGATGCGGATGTTTCCGCACTTGCTTCACAGTCAAGAGGTACCAATGATCGCTTGTCTCTTGCTCGAATTCTATCGTAAAGACAGCTGGCTCATACTCTTCGAACATTCTGGAAAGGGCATCTGGTACATTGTTTAATGCTCCCTTTCTATTTTCGACTGTGAAGTTGTGGTTTTGTAATTCCAACGCCCATCTGGCTAATCTCCCAGTGGGGTTTCGGAGATCACGGAGCTACTTCAAACTGCTATGATCCGTGACCACCTTCAAGTCGTAAGCTTCTATATACGGACGAAACTTTTTAATTGCCCAAAGAATGGCAAGGCATTCGCGTTCCGTTACGCTATAATTCCTTTCGGCTGCGCTCAGAGTTCGACTCGCGAACTCTAGGACTCGTTCATCGCCGTCAATTATTTGGTAAAGCACCGCTCCGATGTCCGTGTCGCTCGCGTCAGTCTGCACCACGTACTGCGCGTTCTTCACCGGGCGTTGGTGGATCGGTGCTGAAGCTACCAGCACTTTGAAATGTTGGAAGGCCTCTTCTTGTGTCGCCGTCCACTCATATTTCCGATCTTTCTTCGTTAAGTCGGTTAGTGGCTCGGCAACTGTGGAATAGTTCTTCAGAAACTTTCTATATCACGAGGCCATTCCAAGGAAAATTCTTAACTGTCGCAGATTTTTCGGTGTCGGATACTCGACTATAGGCTTAATTTTCTCGGGGTCAGGTTTAAACCCTTCGTGGTTTACTAAAACCCCGAGATATCTGATCTCATCGCGGCAAAATACGCATTTTTCGCGATTTATCGTGAGACCTGCCTACTTAATTCTGTCGAGCCCGTTTTTCAGAACCTGCTTATGCTCCTCGAATGTCTCGGTTACGATGATGACGTCGTCGAGATAGGAGTAAGCGAAAGGTTCGAGTTCCGAGCCGATGACGTTGTCCATCAGGCGCTGGAACGTGGCTCCGGCGTACGAGAGGCCGTAGGACATCCTCTTGAATTGGAAGAGCCCTTTACCTGGCACCGTGAAAGCGGTGACTTCCTTTGAATATTCATTCATCGGAATTTGATGATACGCACTGCTGAGGTCCAATGTGGAAATATATTTTGCTTTTTGCAATTTACGCAAAATACCTTCCATGAAAGGTAACGGGTAGGCATCTGGCCTAGAAACCGCGTTGACCTTTCGGAAGTCTACGCAGAAGCGAAACTTCCCATTGGACTTGCGTATCATCACTACTGGGCTTGACCAGCCGCTATTCGAAGGTTCAATAATTCCTTCGAGTAGCATCTGTTCGACCTGCTTGTGCATCTCTTCTTCCAATTTTTGAAATACGGGGTAGTACTTCTGTTTGATCGGTCGAGCTAATCCTACGTCGACTGCGTGCTCGATCCAAGACGTAGATCCTATAGGTGACAGGTTGTCTGCGACTAGCTTTGCTGCTATAGCGTCGACTTCCTTACGCTAGGCTTCTGTAGGGTTCGCCAACCCTATTGCCGAAATGGCTATCATGCCGTTTGCGGCAACAGAGGCTACCTCTAATTGGACCTTCTTGTTGTCATCTTTGAGATGCAACAAGTTATCCTTGGGATCTAAGACGGCTCTGAATCTTCTAATGAAGTTCGCCCCTATGTAGCACTCTGTATCGAGATCGGGCATTATGGCGACGCGGACGTCTTGCGTCACGCCTCCGACCTCGATTGGCAGATATACATGACCGACCACAGTCATGCTCTCTCCATTTGCCGCGCGTGCTGATTGACCGCTGGTGGGGATGATTTCTCGGCCGCAGGCCGCAGCGAGTTGTAAGCGTATGCTGTTCATCCCCGTCCAACTAACTCCCGTGTCGAAGAGTGCGCGTAGCCTGTAGTCCGCTACGCCAATCGTCAGCCACCATCGAGAGGAAGTGTCGTACTCTGATTCGAGGGGTTGCGGTGTTCGCACGTCTTCTCTTCCCCTAGCTGCAGGTTGGATCGAGTCAACCTCGGCCCGAGCTGTGGGTAGTGGGGGCAGGGCTGTGGCCGTCCTTACTGCCTGCCTCCTTGGCCGTTTCCCGGACTACTGGGATTGCTACCTCCTGCGTTTTGCGTAGTGGAATTAGTTTCCACTACGCTGCTGTAACTCCTCGGGTTTGACCGATTTTGGGGCTGTTGAGTGTTTTGCGGTCGTAGTTCGAGCTTCCACCAGGCTGGTTGGCTTGGCCATTGCCATTCCGAGGCTTTCCAGCCCATTTTCCCTTCTTCCTCCATTTTCCTGGCGAAGTTGGCTTTGGGCTTTGCCCACTGTTCTCGACGATGTTAGGCTTCTGTTGGTTAGCAGCCACTTCTGCTAACACGCGGCGGAACATTGCCTCGAGGCTCACTCGAGGCTCGTGCCCTGCATTGCCCATCGCCGCCACTTGTGGCTTCTGCTTTGGCTTAGTATCTGGCAGGACTGCGGCGATGTCCTGGAGTTGCTCGGTGGGTGCTACGGAGCTTTGTTGCTCCTTCCCGAGCACCTCCAAGACTATTTGCTCCTCCCCCAAGGTGCGTACGCTTGGAGGAGCCTGTGCCCTTCTTGACTCGGATAGTTTCCGCCTGACTACCGGGTCATTTTCTAAGAGGGCAAATGGATGCGGTTCTTCATTGTCGACCATGGGATCCCATATGGTCATCCTGTCCTGTTATGTAGGATGGATTCGATGAAACTTCGCCGCTTGCTTTCGCGTTTGACAAACGTCTCTGCCTCCGATACGTCAGAATTTGGCATAAAATCAGCGACTATAGTCGACCATTAGCCACTTGACCACGTTCGCAAAATTATTCGCTGAAATATTTATCCAAAAACAAAAAAAAATGTATATATATATATATATCTTTTAATAAAATATGTGAAATAATTTTATAACATAAAAAAAGACCCCAAAAATAAATATATCTGTGCGAATATTTACAAAAAGAAATTCGTGGGAAAATTATTTAATTTCTGTTTGAGATATCCTCCAACGCGCGATCAGCGAGTATCGCGAGAGTGCCTGCCTTAACAATTCTAAATTTGGAAGGAAAAAAAAAAAATTCAATTTTTAATTGTTTAAATAAATTTAAAAAAATATTATCTTCTTATTGGGCTTATATATAAAAAAAATTGCTCGAGTTCAAACTTAAAAAAAAAAAAATTTCAATTAAAAAAAAATCTGTTAATTAATAATTAAGAATTAATCAATTAATTAATTAACTGAGCGCTAAATAATCTCTCGGTTAAAACACCAATATCTCAATAAGGAATATTGTAAGAAATAATTTCTTCTCCCTTGCCTTAATAAACGTAAAAAAGCTTAATAAACGTAAGATTTTAAGGTTATTTATTCCAATAATTTCCGTAGTTTCAGTAATATCGTCGCTTATATAAACTACCAGGCCATCATTTTGATTAATGTTACTTTCATTATAATACATTTTGTACCCAGTTATGTTAAAGAATTCCGGGTGTGCTAGTTTCCACGTTTCACAGCAAACTATACTTGCGAATCGTACTCTTTTTTTACTCATCTTTCGTTGTAAATGTAGGCTTATTACTTTATCAAAAAATCTCGGGAAAGCAGTATGTTTGGGAATTCTCTATGCATTTAAATTTCGCGCGGTTGCTTGCTCGACTGTCTACTCGCAATGCTGCCGATGCGCGGCAGCACGTCCCGGAGTCTCAGCGGAACGGCTGAGACTAGCTAATGAGTATGGTAGTCATTAGTTTAATTATGGTTTTCTCTCTCGCTCTCCCATTGTCGAATGGGAGAAATGTTAATTTGACTTAGGCGAGAGTATCGGGGCATCAAGGAAGAAGACGGAAGTTCATCCTTGAAATCGCACTCTCTAATTTTGGACGTCCTCGTGGCAACAACGGCTGAGAAAAGGAAACGTACAAATCATTGCCAAACAGCCACATAGTTATCACTGGCTCAACTCAACTGGATAATTCACCTGGCTCTACTCGTTTATTCCATCGTCATCACCATTTTATAAGTGTATCACACCGCATCGAGGGAGCAACTCATCATTGCTGTACACAAGCTGCGCTCGTGCAAGGTAACCTCAAAAGTATACACTCAAGTGCGCGGACTACAACTCTTCCTGCTCTGGCTCGGTGGCAATTTTCATGCATGATTAGTTCAGTAACATCTAATTATGCTTACTCTCACAACTTACAATTAGCTCAATAATAATTAATTGTAACCCTCAGGCCAGCCGCACATAAACTCATCGGTAGCTGAGTCAGCAACAAGGATATGAAGCAGTTTTATCGGTGACTTCACTGGATAATACTTTTTGGAAAAAACTCACTCACTCAAACACAGTTGTCTCACAACAGGTTAGTTTGCTTATTCACAGGGAGAAGTTTTACTGTCAAATTCCATTCTAAAGCAGCATCAATTTAGATTAATTAATACATATTTTCTCACTTGTAATAACATTCAAATTTAAACACACATACATACTTCAGTTGATTTTAGATTCTTTTATATTAAAATTAGTAAAATTAAAGTCCTGCGATACTTGTAATCAAACTGTTATATTATATTATATATTATATTGTAATATATTGTAAACTTTTACATTTAAACTTGTGTTCGACTCTCAAATTATTTCAAACCCACCCACAGCATGTTACTCATAACTTATATTTACAATTCTCAAACACAGTAAGTGTCGGGTAATCTATCATTTCAATGTATTTCTCTATTTTGATTTTTAATATTTCACATTGTTCATTATGAATTGTACTGTCGTTTATATTATATTTTGTATTATAGTTAGCAATATTATAATGACAGATCAAACATTTTTTCGTTGTACTTGTACAGTTTGCGGGGGGATGGGTGTCGGCACTCTAGTAGCACGTGGTTTGATTTATACACGTTTTACTGCTATGACCAAATCTTGCACATTTATGACACGGTGTAGTGTTAATTAACTCTACAACTTTAATGTCCGACAAATTATCTACTTTTATTATCTTTAATGTGTTTATAGATGTTAGATGTTACCACAATTATTGCACTTTTTTATTTGTTCTTTCGTTTGTGTATACGGTAAGCACCTTATACTATGACGAGTTTTCTAGCATTCACTGTATATCGCAAAGATTGCCTACGCGACCCAAAATAAGAAATTATATTACGTGAAAATTGTATATTTTTAATTAATACGGGTGCCAGGTGTGCAATGAAAATAGAATTCTGAAAACAAGTCAACTTCGTTTTTTATTTTATTTAAAAAAAAACAGCTTTTATAATTTTTTTTTTTAGTCTATTTTGTAATTTTCTTGATACAATTCTCAAAAAATAAAAATTTTTCGATATAGAAAATAGGGGTTGCAACCTTTACGGTTGAAACTATATCGCGTAGCTTTGTTTTTTAGTAAGGTGTAATTTGTATTTTGTTTCATTGCAAAATTTCAATTAAAAGCTGAGATATAATCAAAAACACGTTTCACGGATGTACATTGTATTTAAGGGTGGTTCTAAAAAGATCTGAAAATAGATCAACTTTTTTTTTGTTTTATTAAAAAAAATAGCTTTTGTAGTTTTTTAGTCTATTTCGTAATGTTTTTGATGATACATTTCTCAAAAAATAAAAATTTTTCGATATAAAAAATAGGGGTTGTAACCCATCCTTTACGGTTGAAACTATATCTCGTAGATTTGTTTTTTTAGTAAAGAGTAATTTGTATTTTGTTTTATTGCAAAATATCAATTAGAACCTCAGATATATTAAAAAATACATATTCCGGGTTGAATTTTAGGGGTTTTCACCCCTTAAAAATCCTTTTCAGCAGATAAAAATTATTCGTATTTCTTATTTTTTCATATTCTATAACATATCCAAAAACTATTAAAATCGGTGAGCGACACCACGGATACCTTCCTTGTTAGTATGATTATGTTTATTTCTAATAAATTGAAAATTTATTGTTGATTTATAGTAATCTGTTTATATTTATTAATTTATTTATTCATATTATTTATTGATATTTTTGTCAAAAACCATGTTGGAAATAAATAAAATTGGCTTACTCTTTTTGTGATTTATTTGCGGTCCTAGGCATTTTATAACTAAACATAGAAGAAAATAGCTAAATTACTATTTTTTTATACGCTTATAAAATGAAAAAAAAAGTTTTCGATTTCTTTATGTTGACTTTATATTCGTTTTTTTGGTCATGAAACTTCTTTCTCTCACATATTTTTCCATACTCCATAGAACTCGAGGTAATGGAAGATTTAAAGAAAAGGTTGTTTTTTTTTTACAAAAGCTACTGTAAATCCGGTAGAAAACATTGTACAAAAATCCGCGGGTGGTCTTTGTAAGGAGGAAGGAAAAACCTTTCGATCCCAGTTGGTTTTTTTTACCCTCCACTTATTAGTTCTAATTTGGATTAATCGTTTTTTTTTCTTAATAAAACACAATACTCTATTTTTAAACTTCCTGCTAGTGTTAAATGGAAGCTTTTGCATCTACCTTCAAAACGCACATTGAATTTTTTTTGATACAATGATTTCCGACTAAGATAAAAAACTTTAAAATTTGCCTAGTTTTGATGTAAGTATGGCAAAAGTGATTGACTTTGAAACTACTTGACTTGATCCAGAAGAAGTTGACTAACAGTATTGGTTGACTTCCTCCCCCCCTGGCGAAATATTCTCGGCGATGATCCTCGACGCACTCCTCGACAGCGAACGGACTCCCTGATTCTTCTTACACACACACAGACACATACACACAAAACCAAAAAAAACGAAAAAGCTCTGTACGCAACTAAAGACAGCAAACGAGTGCCACGCACAGCGGCGCGACTCACTCTTACGAGCATTCGCGCATGTGCACGAATAACAAGTTGTGAACGCGCACGAAGTTTTAAATATACTCATAAATTTGAAATACAATTAACGCTTCAAATTACATGGCTAATACTATATAATATAAACGAAATAATTCTAATCTTACTAAATATGTAGCAATATAAAAATGTCACATCACAACGCTTATCTTTAATACTACTGAAATTTCTTTGATTGATGTCTAATTAGATTTCATTATCCACTCCGTAATCAATATTTATATCAATTACTTTCAATATGAATTTATTTATTTGTTCTATCTCTATTTTAAAGTTGTTTGATAGTTTTTCGCCTAGTGTATTCATAAGTGAGTTAATATTCTCTTCGTTCATGTAATTTATCATCATTGTATATTTGTTTTGGCATGAGATACTTTTTGTTTGTATCGATTTGTCTTGTGTTAGATGCTCAAAAACTGTTTTTTCTAAGTCCGTGTTGTTTTTGTCATTAGTTTTTTTTAATTATAAGTTTTGGCACTCTCTTACTTTTTAGTTTGGCATTAGTATTTCCACAAATGTCTTGGTATTGTTGTTATTGTACTGTTTTTCTTTCGTAGGCGGTTCATTTAGAATTCTGTTTATATCTTGTAGTTCCCTGTTTAGTTGTTTTAACAATTGCTTTTCAATTTTTAGAGATTCCACTTTACTCTAATCTTCATACACAGTTTCTTTGAGGCCCTTTTCTTTTTTAAGATTTATTCTCTTAATGATTTCTCGTTTAATTTGCTCCTTTGTTGATAGTTTTATTTGTGCAATCAGTTATTTAGCATCACTGCTCCGCGCTCCATATGGCAGGTTTGGGACACTTAGATGATCTTAGCATATTATTAGAGCATTGCTAATAAATTTCACAGGACATTCAGCGTTATATCTCGTTCTATTTTGTTCGTGTGATAAACATTTTCACATAATATACACACTACCGCTCCCACTTTTACCTGAGAGTCACGCTTGTTACGTCTTGTGACGTATATTTAAAAGAATTTGAAACAGTGCCAACATTCTATTTCTCTAAAATCTGTCTGCTTATTTCTATTAAAATCTTGTTTTGGTCTTGATTTTTTTTCATGTTTCAGTGTATGTCTTGTGTATTTTGAAAAACTCGAACATTTTGTCTAGAATTTTGAGCATTTAGAAATACATTATTTGTTTGAGCAAAATGTATCATTTATTTTGATCACGAATAACTTTTATCTCCATAGTTCGTGCAAGAGCAATTTTCATTGAAGTGATTCTTTCTAATTGAAGAATTTCCTTAATTGATGTGTCAAATATTGGTGCAATAAATTGAGCACATGCAATTTTATCTTGAGTCTCTACGAAGCATTCAGGATATGTCAAGGCTACTAATTTTTCGAGGTCATTTGCAACTGCCGGAAAATTTTCGCCAGGCTTCTGTCTTATATTTTGGAATTGAGAATAATATGTGGGTGATAAATTTTTGTCACCAAAACATAATTCAAGTTTTGATATTAAGTTTTCAAAATCTAAATCTTCATTATTTCATAAATTATCTAAAACTATTCTTACGATCATCTTTTGATTTTTATCCTAATTATTTGCTCTAGCTATTAGATTAAATTGATTCAAAAATTCTCGTAGAGACGTCATTCCATCATAGATATCTGGTTTCAATTTATATCCTAACGCTACAGAAACTCTTGATGATGTACCTAACCTTGTTTCAATATATGAATCTAATCTACTTGAAATATTAGAAGTTAAGATATTTGTTTCTAAATCTAGGTTTGGTTGAATCGAGTGAGTATTATTATCAGCTACAGGATTTATTTTTTATATTTCATGTTCTAATATATCTGAGCTAGATGTGTTTTATCTTAATGTATGTGAGTTAGATGCTTTATGTCTTAATATATGTGAGTTTGGTGGATTTTGTGTATCTATATCTGTATTCTTTAATTAACTTAGCTCGTTCCTTAGAACTCTATCTCTTATTCACTTTTCGCTTGTAGTCGGATCTCGAGGTCTTTATTTTCTTGGAAAGCTGATTCCAATGTCCGTTGAAGATGTAAATTTTCTTCACGAATACAATCAAGTTCTTCATTTTTCGAAGATAATTCTTGTAGTGCTAACTGAAGACTCAGCTAGGCATCTGTTTGTGTTGATATCTCATTATGTTGAGGAGATGTTAATCTTGTTTTTATTGGGCATCGAATCATCAGGAGGTTGATTAGTTTGTTTAACACAAAAACTTTCTTTAATATTATTTCATTTGACGAAAATATCCCGGAGGGGCCCTATATTGTTACGACCTGGGTTTGTGTAATGAATGATTATTTAACATACGATTATAAAAATACGTTTAGACTTTATTTATACTTCGACTCAACCGTCGAGTACAAACACAGAATCAAAAACTAAACTATTTAAAACAATAAACAATAGATGTTCTGCCGTTGCTATGTGCTGCTATGCCATTGCGGCGGTTCGCAATGTTCGAACCGCGCACACGTTCGATTTCCCGATTATAACAATATTATAAATTAACATATGTTCTCAATTAAAACCATAAGAATACTTTCATCGAACCTCAAGACTTAACACGCTTATAAAATTTAGTTAGCGAGCCATTGGACGGTTCCTTCCCTCCGGATGCCATGCTGGCATTGCGACGTATAATTCTTTTTCCATCATTTCTTTGTTTATTATATGTATATCTATCAGACAGTGTTATAGTTTCTTCTCAAAATTCTCATGGGTAATGTTTAGAAAATTGACCGTCAATTATACGCCTGCTATCACATAGACCAGGAATCATATTATTAACTACTATGTTATACAATATGAAATCGGGAATTTCTGCAGAATAAATTTATCAATATCATTTACGGTAGACAGAAACCTCGTTTCTGAAAATCTACAACATGTACGTGAATTGAAACCTCGCCGAAATATTTCTCTCTTGTAATTAGCAAGATTAGTTATTCTTTTTTCAAATGAAAAACGCACGCACAAATGTCGAGACGATCTAAAGCATGCTGACTCGGAAATACATTATCTTTAATTTCACGTCAGTTAGGATTACACGTCATTATTATAAACAGATCAGGTTTTCCTTTCATATGAACTATAGCCATTGCATCTCAATAATTGTGCATCATATATCTAGGAGAACCAACACAGACTAGACTCCACAAAAACACGCTAATAGTGCTCATGACAACATTAAACATACGCAACGTCTTTAACTTGGCGAGGTGGGTGGATATCATGTAGACATTTTCATATGTCTTTCGCCAGCCACCCTACCTTCGCTGACTATTAAAGGACTACCTGCGAGACCACCACATCATGTACATATCAGAGACCGGATAGAAGACCAGAAAGATAACGGTAAGGATAGCGCAGGGCTCGATCCTGGATCTTTATACTTAGAATCGATTGTATGACGGAGCTTTGAATTTGCTGATACCTCTGAGAGATTTCTTCGGTACGTATGCAGACACCCTCAAAGATTCACTTAGTACTTCAGAGAAAAATAAAGTTATAATAATATAACTTTGAGTATCTTTGTTAATAGAAATTTAAGATACGAATATGGGGTCCCGTGAATCGCAAACAAACAATTACAAATAATTCGGTAGCATCGGAAAGGTTCATTATTGTATTGGACCATTTTTAAAACCATAGTAGTATCGTAAATACGAGTTAGAAATAGCATAATCGTGTCGCGCAGCGAAAGTTGAGACAAAACGCCTCACATACATATCACATAGAGAAAAGATTATGCCTGGCCTGCAGATAGCAGCATCAACAAATGCAGGATAGTGGTGATGCCAGTCTCTCGCTGTACGATATGTTCGGTATCAGGATTGGCGGCATACTTTCTTATTTTTTATGGTCCTAACTCTTACGAGACCCGATTGCTTTTGACAATGTGGAAATCTATCACCAGCATAAGTGAGTACGGTTTCTGTAGTCCCCCTTGCGTCCAGTAGTGTAGTTTCTCTTGAAGTTGGAATTTCTAACGTTGGAGATTACGATCCAAGTAGGAAAATACGGCGTCATGTCTGTTAATTCTGGCCATGTGGGCTTGGTGGCAGATCTGCAATACATGGTTGTTAGTTTCTTTCATCATGCACCCCATACAGCAGAGTCTATCACTGTCTCTCTCTCTCTCTCTCTCTCTCTCTCTCTCTCTCTCTCTCTCTCTCTCTCTCTCTCTCTCTGGTTATTCACAAAACACACTAATGTACAACGGCTTTAAAATTTACAATGACCTACCTAATTGTACAAAATCAATTGACAATGT
>JAWWEQ010049768.1:0-12840 GCA_035583055.1 Torymus tubicola
TGTGTGTGTGTGTGTGTGTGTGTGTGTGTGTGTGTGTGTGTGTGTGTGTGTGTGTGTGTGTGTGTGTGTGTGTGATTGCAAGGTGGAACGGACAGTGGTATTGAAGATTTAATTGTTTAATTGAATTTTTTTTCAAGGTTAAGGGTGTTGTGTGTATATACATATATGACATGTAGAACGAAAAATCTATGTATACGTGAACTGCAGCAGTAATTGTTCCCGTTGAAAGAACGATGTAGCATGAGAGAGAGAGAGAGATTGATGATCGGTCGGAAAATTCGACACCGAATAAATATATATGCGACGATCGGATTAATATGTACGATATATAATAATATAAGCATCGAGAACGAGCAAAGTTATGGATTTAAAGGAACTCGCAGGTATATACATTCACGCAGACACGAGCTAATTACGAGATAAATCATCATCATCAGCATACGCTCAGTATATGCCAACCGAAACTAGCGAGCGACCAATCGTATCTCCACGAAATCTCTACGGGTTAACGGTAAACAAAAAAAGCCATGAGCTGGACTATACCCGCCCGTGCGCGGCGATAACACAAAAGGAAGAGAACGGAACCCACACTTCCTCATGTTTTCGAGTTTCTCTATTTGGTATAGTGTTGCGTATAATAATGAGCGACTTGTGCCCCCCGAACGTATAAGGTTAAGACGCAGCGCGTGAACGTCCTTGCCGCGCGTTATGAACAATTAAGTAATAAAAGTCCGTGTATGCAGGATTATATATTATTCATGTGTGTGTATGTGGATTAATATACTATTATAGTTGTACACAGAAGGCGAGAGAGATTTTATAAGCGCTAATGCGAAGGAGTTTATATATATGAATATTGAAAAGGCGCGAATATGTGAAGCGTAATCGGAGATTCATATATAGGCTTGTAATATGCGGGTAAAGTTGGGCTTCCTGGTGAGCTGCAGGCGGCTAATTAAAATGCTTTTTTAGGATCGGATAAGGGCGGTAACGAGCGAGGAAACACTTTGCTAAACACGGTTTTTTCCTCAACTTAACATAACTAATGCGAGAGAGGGAGAGTCCAGCAAAGGTCGTTTACATAACGCGATTATTAGGAAAAAAACTCGAATCATTTGGTCCTTTTACTTTTAAACGTCTATACTTTATTTTTATTTTACGGCTCTGTCGGAGAGAAAATTATCTGAACTTTACACAAAAAATACTTTATATTTACATATACATCACCTGTAATATACTACTTTAACCACTATATATAATTTATTCTTCCGGATATAAAACTTTATACTTACAGCTCGAGTACGAGAACCATTTCGGTACTGGTCTCGAAGACCTGATGAAGTGACACCAAGTGGGGACAGTGGGCCGCGGCGTCCAGCACCGCAACCTCGTGAAGCGCCTCGGCGCGCAGCTCCTGGGCGCGCCTGCGCTTCCTCAGGAACTTGGCAGCCCATTGTCGTCCAGACGAACGTTCCCGACAGCGGCGTACTGTTGCGTATTTACCCCTGGAACATAATGACGAAACGAAACATTAGTATTGTAATTGCGGTTGGTATTACATGTATATATATTTATCATATATATATTTATATATTTATGTGTGTGGAAATGAGGGATAAAATGTTATAATAGAGTTTATAGCTAAATTAACTTTTGTTTACAGAATGAATTTTATCGTCCAAGAAGATAGATGACCAAGGAAAAAGTATATATATAAAATACACAAATTCCTCAGAGAAAATGTTTTTCATCCATTATACACATACACACGCACACACTTCCTATATTACTTAACAGACCATTTGAAGTTATTTAATCGACCGAAAAACTATATTACACCCTCTGTTGTTTATTGTATATCGCTGCCAAATAACCTCCCGTATATATATATAAATACACGCGACAAACAAAAGAAACCTATGCTGGCGCAAGATTTGTCAGCACTTTGCCTCTTAACGACTTGGCGCCGTCGCCGTCTCGTCGCGGTCGCAAGACTTACTCATCATATCCTTATGTCAATCTTCCGCCGTCGTCGTCGCGCTATATAATAGTAAATTTATCACATATCCATGATGCGCGGCCTTCGTCGTTTCGCAAATAGCAGCACGCGCCAATACAAGCTCTATTCCAACTTAAATAAAATCAAAATTGATTAAGGTCACACATGTATGTGTATATACGATAAAGCGTGTAATTATATTTCTTAATTTAATACGTTGCCGTCGCGGCCTATGTCGAGCTAACTATTATACGAACCTTCGTTCGTCTCGTATATATATATAGATACACACACAGGATTATATAGACCCTACGGTTATACGTTATATTATGCTTCTTCGCGATAGACATCGACTGCAATTTGTACGGCAATATAGAAGTTCAAATAATGGTAATTAAGCCGCAGCCCCGCAGTATGTATATATAGTCTACCCGATCTCGCGCACCATATTAGCAAATAAAATATTTTCGCCGCTCGTGTATAATTACACCTCCTCGATCATTTTTCCCGTTCCCCATACAGATATATACATTCGCGTTCTATATATATATGTATAACGTATAGCGCCGCCGTCACTCGTATATTAATGACTCTAACAAATTAATATTCGATTCTCTTTCTCTCTCTCTCTCTCTCCTAGCATTGGAGAACTCGTGCTAAACGCCCTGCTATTACTTCTCTCTCTCTTTCTCCCTGAACGAGCAAGCGCAAGCGAACGAACGCGCGATCGAAATCTTAATAATATAGCGCCTGTGGCACTCGTTTTATTGCGCACACGAGCGAGCGCCGCGCCTGTCGGTTAATGGACGAGTTGTGCAAGCTAATTTTTTTTTTGCATTAAAAAAAAAAAAGACAAAACGAATAATCGAGTCTACATATGCATGGTTTGTTGACTTGCTCGTCTGTGTATATGTATGTAAACAGACTATATTATACTATACGCGAGCATCGTGATTTTTATCGACGCTTTCGGATATTGAAATAGATAGGACATACGATGTGTATAAAACGCGCGCGTCGCGCTTATTAATCGTTGGATTAATATTCGCGTGCGTCATGCGCTGTTATATTCTCCATTTTTTTTCTCTCTCTATCTTTTTGCTCACTCGCGTATGTCGTAAATTTCGCGCGCGATTGTCGATATAAAGGTTTTCAGCGAGAGAAGAGCAGCTTAATGGGTGTCGAGTGTGTGTGAGCACGTAGCGATTTTATTGCGACGCGACGTAAGTAGTTGTAGTAGTATAATATAATGTGTATATATAGTAGTGTGCACGCATTGAATGGTATAAGGCAATTGCCATATTCGAATTGGCGACATTCTAATTAGTAGCAATTTGAAAATGGAATTATTGCTTTTTTTTTATAACGACGCGCGTGGAGGCTATATTACGAGGCTGTCTCTCTATATAATGGCGAGAATCACTTAACGTGCACTCGTATCACGTCTTAATTGACCATGCTAAACTTAATAATTCAATTCGAGAGACCGTCGTTATATGATTTTTCAATTGCCGCAAACGTTCGCGACATACAGCACAATAACATAAAGGTGCGTTGAGTTGATCATTTGAATGTCTGAGCGATGGCTCGTAAAAACGATAACTTGGCCTCTCAGTATTAATCATCACCTGCGAACATTTCCTCTTTTACATATATATACATATATGATAATTTATCTTATTCCAAAGAAAAAAATTCGCTCAATAATCTTACAAAGAATTGAACGGTTACAGATCAAATCATCTTTTGCCTTTTTATGTACCAAAAAAAATGTACACAAAACTGTACCGACTATTAGTATATACACATATATATAAATATGCGCATACGCGACCGTGAGATAATTATCGGCACCACGTAGTTTAATCATTATAGTCTATCGCCGGCGCTCCGCACGCTAAACAGACCGTTAAAACCGTCAAATGTATACGTATATATATACGCGACTGTCTAATAAGCGCGAGTTCTATTTCCTCTCTATCTCTCGCCTTCCGATAACCGATCTAATGCTTATTTCATAGAAACGTACTTATAATACCGCCGTATGCCCCGGGGACTCTCCCCATATATATATGTGTGTGTGTACATTCACCCCGGTACACATCTAGGTTCACTCGCGGAATAATAATTCGCATCGATAATAATTCCGGATTATTGCCGCACAGGCAACTATACATATATATATTATATACACATACAGACATCTACCATCTATATACGCTATATCCGCGAGAAAATATATATATATATATATATAAAGACTGTAGGGCCGAAGGTTACCGTACATCGCATTACATATACATATTCAAAAGAGGCGAGGCCCAGCATATATATATATATATATAGCTAGATCACATACATATACATACATGGTGAAATACCAAAGTCGGCAGATCGTATCAAAGGATTCGCGACGCCTTCGCCGCCGCCGCGCGCGTCGCTCGCTCACCGTCGATTGCTGCTGCTCATGCGCCGCGCGCGCGTTCCGGTTTACACGGCGAACGCGCGCGCGCGCTTTACGAGGCAACGAGCGCGCGTTTGCGGTACTATACAACACTATACATACATACAACTAACCTCGCATCGCGTAAATATGCATGCGCACGCAGCAGTAGGAGTAGCAACAACAACAACGACGGCTTTTATTTTCTCGCGGTCCCGATTTCGTAGCCCGTTAAAAAAAAATGGTTCCGTTGGTTCGGAGTATATATGCGAGAGGTATATAGCGGTGGTGGTAAGACTCGCGCTGTATAGAGTTGTATATACATTAGTGTGGAAGGGAGGAATGATAATTAGAGGCAAGAACGGGCGAATGAGTCAGGGCCGTGTTGAAATTCGCGCAGTGTGTGTGTGTCATATGACGTCGTGCGGAGTGTTTTATTTTAATAACATTAAGTAGGAATTGTAAGGTATACGCGAGGTTCTATATAATCTCGAACACGCGCCTGGACACGCGGTAGTATAATAATATAAGTTCGGAGTATATATATATAGATATGTATGTATATATACGAAGTCTTGGTTAAAATATTAGCATTCTTTCTTAAACGCGCGCGAGTATATGTATATAATGACGACGATGACTGCGTGTATCTGCGCGTTTATAATATCAGTCTCACGTTTAACTAACCGTCTAATCGAATTCAACGAAAAGTGGTAGCCGCTCTATGCCGTAACATATATATAGTATATATACGCATTACGCGCGAACACAACGCTTTTGGCGTTCTCGTGTATATAGTGAACAATGTATTATGTAAAACCATGCACGCATGTTGTATGCGTGTATATAGGTATAGTGATTAAGATCGAGCGAATGACGAGAAAAAAGGTGCCTAATAAGCAGTAGCATATACGCGCACTTCGTAATCCTTAAGCTTTTGTTATACGCATAAGCCGAATACCCTATATATATCATCAATTTTACACTTAAAACTGCGCGCGCGATGCCACTCGAACTGCACACCACGGTCTGTATCAAAAAGAAGAAAAATTTTCACCTCACTTACAAGCATATACATATACATCACACAAAAAGAGAGACCGTCTAGATTTTACCTAACGGCCGAGCTCACAGCGCGGGTGAAAGCAGCAGCAGCGGCACCCCGCGCGCGCGCGTTACGTAAATTTCGCGCGCGCACGAAGAAACGAGAGAAACGGGGCCTACCTCTGCGCCGGCGAATATGCACGAGAGAGCGCGGGTGAGCGAACAACGACTGGAATTCATTCGAGAGTGTATATATGTGTACAAAGTCAGTGTGCGCAGGCATGAGGCAGGCAGCCGCGCAGTAACAGTGAGCTTCCTCCTCCTCCTCCTCCGCCACAGCCACACGGCGAATCCTTTATGGCGTTTTGCGCGGCTCTGGTACGGGCGCGAGTTGGCGCTGTGTGTGTATATATATATATATATATTCAATCTCGATCACGATTGAATATCTAACGACGCGAACAAGTTCATGATTTTCCCACGAAAAGCCGCGCAGTCCCGTCTCTCTTTGTGTATGTGTGTGTGTGTGTGTATAATGTATGTGTGTCTGTGGTGTGTTGTGTGTGTGCTTGTATATATATATATATATATATATATAGTATTATATATGTGGGTGTGAGCGCGCGACTTTGAAGATGTCGAGGTGAGTGTGGGTGCATGCGGATTTTTCTTTGACGATCGAGAGGAACGAGACGGTTTAATTATAGAGCGAAAGAGAGGGTCGCGATCGCGACATTGATGTTTATCGATAGCTTCGTACGCGCGCACACATATATATATATAGTCGCTGATCGTGTATGTATGTAATTATAATTTTAATTGTGTCTGTGTGTGTATGTGTATGGATGGGAGACGCGTATATGCGCGCGACACGCTGCAGCGTCGCCGAAGGCAAGAATTTATTAAGTGATTTCCGTAATAATGAAATATTGTAATATACGCGTGTGCGTATACGTTTTATCATATGGATATTAAACGGGTTTTGTTTTACATCGAGTTTGATCAATGCGATGCGCGGGGAACGAGACTTTAAATATATAAGTACGCGCGTGTGTGTGTATTAAATATTGTATCCCTTCCCGATTCATGCGAGATATCGCAAAAAAATGTTGTTTATATACACGTTGTGTATGTCACACATGTGACAAATTTATTATATACCTACACAATATCGTCGTGCACATTATACATTATACGAATATATTAATAATAATAATAACGAAGCAAGATTTTGAAAGGATCAACATTATACACATCGAGAGCGCTTTTGCAACTCTATAATACACACACTTCAAAATCTGTTTTTACCATCTTCGTCGTCGCGGGTATAATATGTTTGTATATTATACGAATGTGTGTGTAACAGCGGTAGTATATCTAGGTCACGGATTTATTAGTACACACGAAACACACGAGAGAGGTGCACCGCGACGACGAGTCGAAAATTTATTTTGAAAAAGTGTCAACTCACGCGCTGTGCGACGATCGCCACGTCAGATTGATAAATCTTAACCTTGCGTCATCGCGCGCGATTAGATGATTCGCGGTGAGATATGAACGTCCACCTTGTTATATAGGTCCAAAGGTGACAGAACCTCTTAGTGGTTATATGTATATATGATTTGGTATATATACTTTGATGGTATATGAAATTTGGAAGGTCAGTATTTCGTGTGTGTGTGTTGGATGATAAAGGCATCCGTTATTATACCGAAAAAAAACTACGACCTATCATTACAATGCCCGGGATATATATATGTGGGTCAATGCCGTGCGTCAAAATACTTTCAAATTAAAGAAAAAAAATCGGTATCAAACAACAGCTATCTCAAACAATGTAACCTCGCCGCGTAGTAGTGTGTATATATATATAGGCTCGATCCTGCGTATGATCCGATATTTATCAAAACACTTTGAAAACCGGTAACAATGATATTTCGATTCTTCAGCAACTACTTATAACCTTTCTCATCTCGCTATCCAATATCACAAAAAATAATTTCATCCCAAATATATATAAAAAAATCAGATCGGAATACATTCTTGCAGTCTACTCTTTCTCCGCTCCTCGCCAACTCATCGGCTAGCAATTCTTTTTGTGTCTTATACATATATATATACTGTATAGTAACAGCAACAGCAGCAGCTGCTGCGACCAGTTCTCTCTCATTCGCGGGCCGCGACGAGAAAAGGAAAATAGATCGGCTTTCGCACTCGGTGCGTGCTATAAGGACACACGCGCGTTATATACGTGTGTGCAGTATATACGCTCTATTCCGGGAAGCTCTCCCGTTAGCGTTGCACTACTGCTGCTGCTGCTGAATTGCAACGCAAAGACGGGAATGGAATGCCTTTCCACACGCACGCGAGGTGTATATATATAAGTATGTAAGAATGTATCTTTGTGCACAAGCGGTGTATACATCGGAGAAAGAAGTCGGACGAAATGACGTGGGCTCTTTCATAAGAGTATATATATATATGTAAGCGAGAAAGAGCCAAGACTCCGAATTTACGGACACGGATGTGACCGTTGCTTGTATAGTGGGTGTATATAATATAC
Organism: Torymus tubicola; assembly: GCA_035583055.1. Taxonomy (NCBI): domain Eukaryota; kingdom Metazoa; phylum Arthropoda; class Insecta; order Hymenoptera; family Torymidae; genus Torymus; species Torymus tubicola. The sequence goes on from JAWWEQ010049768.1 coordinate 8,050, forward strand.
AAGCTGCTGCTGCTGCTGCTAAGAGAATTTCTGAAACGTATATAAGATAAACTCCGGAATTCCGGTCCTTCCCTTCTTTTTTTTTTCTCTCTCTCTTGTCTTTCAATCTTTATACGCCATAGCCGCGCGGTTACGAAATTCGCGCGTGTATATTTACCGCGTGGTGCGCGGAATTCCAGTTTTAGAAAAAGACACCGAGATATCGCGACCCGACGCAGCGAGTTTTTACGCAACTTGCGTATGGGGGCATGTATATAAAAGTCAAGAGTAAGGACACACACATACACACGCAAGGTTCTCACTTTCTGCTCGTTCTTTTTTAGAAACACGTAAGTGTATATATATATATATACCTACTCGAATAATATAACAATAAGAGAGCGACCGTTAAACGATATTGTCGCATGTAATACCATTCGCAATTAAGTAACACTACTGTATATTATACGTGATGCAAGAGTATATGACGCGTTTAATTTAGTTTGGAAGTAGAACGTAGAGAGCGAGAGAGAGAGAGAGGGAGGACTACAAGAGGTGTAAACGTAATCATTGACGATCATTCGAGATCCGTATATGTATATACACCTTCGCCTCGCCCTTAAATATATATGATACACTGAACGCGAGCGATAAAATTCCAACGGCACGGTCGTTATATCGCGGTCACGAGTCTGCTCTTTCTCCCTTCGGTGATAAATTATTAAACCACCGAGTGAATTCCATTGCGTATACCGTGCGACCCATAAAACTATTTTACAGGAATTCCTCGACGTCGCCGCGGTCACTTTTATCACACAAAAAAGACTTTTAACTCGAAAATTCCACCCCCCCCCCCCTCCCACCCTCACAGGTCGTTTGTATATTGTGACGTTATCGTTGTTTGATTCAGGAACGCGCGTAAACAAAGATCTCATACAACGGTCATCGCGCGCCGGCGGCTGTCATTTGAATAAGAACAAAGAAATCGATCGAACACACCGAGTGTGTGTGTTTCCCTCTATATATACGTGGCAGTATACGCGTATAGAATTTTAATTTTACACAACGTCTATTTGTATACGTATATATGTATTTGTACTTTCATCTCCTGGTCTTTCTTATTCCCTCAAAAAGTATAGTATATGATTCATTCCAAACGCACGCTCGCGCACGTATATATATATGCCGGTTGAATTTTGTTTCGTATGGAAGGAACGAGAGTGAAATACAAAAGGCCCCTTCACGTGTATATATATATATATATATAAATACTCTCTTGGAATATCAAAATTACGAAAATCAATGTCGTCAAAAGGAAACAGCCTGATGTAAGAATCTGGAAACGTCGTTGATGTTTAATCCCATACGCGATAAAGTATATAATGCGCTTGTGTCGACGAAAATTCGCTTACAAATTGCTCGGCTCTCGATGGTATAACCGTTTTATATATATATATATATATATATATATATATATATATATAAAAAACCATTTATTTATACACATCCAGTGTGTCTTGTATTTTTACACTGCACAAGTGTACACAGGATAAATATAAAAAGCAAAATGAACAACAATGACGCGCGCGAAATCCACGATTTCATTCATCAAAAGCGCAACGTATAACAAATGTGCATATATATATGTACAGGCGACATTTGCGCAACGCGCGTCTCGTTGCAAAGTGCACGATACACTTTTCCATTGACAATGACACACGTATACGAATCGGCTCTCTTTTTCTCTCTCGTCAGAAATAAATCCGCGTTACAAACACGTGTCCCTCTCAAGAAAAAGGAAAACTTCGGTTGTGTTCGCGCGGCTATATACCTACTAGTGTATCTCTACATTGGTATCTCTCTCTCTCTCACTCTTGTATACGGATTAAGTCACTTCCTTTGTTCGTCCCCTCGGTCTCCTGCACAGCCTACGGCTGTTAAGAGAGATAAGGAATGAAATACGAGAGCATCGCTGTCGTCGTCGTCGTCGTCGTCCGTCCCGATGTCAGTCAACCTTGAACGTTTGCAAATCTTTTTCTACATTGCACGCACTTTCTCTACACTCCGGATACACATATATATACACATTCTCGCGCGTATACTGCAGTATACAACAGTATATATACATGTACTCTGTATTTTGTCAAAGGTATACGCGTGAATTTCGAATTCACGACGACGACGACGACGACTGCTACAGGCGTTACGAGTTTAACGCACCTTCGTGTTCAAGGTCGTTGCGAGCAACTGCGAGAGCGATGAGAGCGCGAGAGAAAAAAGAAACGAAACGTTGCGAAGACGAAGAAGAAGAAGAAGAAGAAAAAGAAGGCGGCAACGTTGGTAGGTATATATATATATATATATATATATACGGCTACACAGTAATGCGGCATAATTGCCGCATCACCCCCGTCGCGGTGAGGTTAGACCCCCGCGCGTGCATCCGGCGCACCTGTGTATGTATATATATATATAGTGTGTATATATACGTGAGAAAAGAGAAGCGAGGGCGTATTATACACTCGCTTGTCGCGAAACGTCAAGACGTGTACAGAGCGGAAAAGGAGTATATACATGTATATATGTAGAAGGTAAAGGAAAAAGAAGAAGGTATATAAGAGAGAGAGAGAGAGAAGAACAAATGCTTGGCATTCAAGTGCAAATAGTTTCGGTGTTTGCATTGTGCTATGTGCCCTCACTAAAGCTTCTAATTGCCAAGCATAGTGCCTGCCTCTCCGAGTGCAAAACTCATTCCAACGTCTGGTCCGAGAGAGAGAGAGAGGGAAAGAGAGAGATAAGAACGGAAGAGCTCGCGAACCTCGCTAATAAAGTCCGAGGGTCGCTGTTGCCGCCATTGCTGCTGCTGTGTCGTGTATATATATATATATATATATACTACAAAAGAAACGCGCGTACAGCCGCACGGAAGGGAAGTACAGGAAGAAGTAAAGGGAATTATTACTATGATTATTATTACTATAAGAGAAGAGAAGAAGGGGACTAATTCGTTGCTCGAGGGCCTTTTTACGGCCGATTGTGTCGCGCTGTCGGCTGTATATACGTTGGCGTTCTCATTTATTTGCTGTATTTATCGGCGCGTATTGTCTCTCTCTCTCTCTCTGGGCAGCGGTGCGAGTTGGGTGCGTTGAACCGGGTAGAATGTACCGTTTTTCTATAGTTTAGAAGGCGCGAGTATTACAGAAAAACGCGTATCGTTGCCGCTGTGAAGATAAGGCGGGGTATATATGTTGTGTAAAAGGATACGCGCAATATAATATATGTGTAGCTCTGCATAAAGTCCATATATATGTGTATGTTTATGAAAACGCGGCTGGTAACACAGGATGCTCTCACACACACACATACGCGTGTGTGTATATATCTCAGTAGAGCAGAGCGATAATATGCATGCTTACTTATATATATATATATATATCTCGAGTATATATACGAGGGAAAAGTGAACCATTCAGTTGTATATATAACATATATATATAAGCGTTATATCATTATCACTATTGTTATACTTTTGAAAACAAACCAACATGGTATATATAACTTCGACGAAACTCATGATGGTCGGATTCACACGCACGGAACGACCCCCCCCCCCCCCCATAATATATCCCGTGTGATGCTCTGTCTGTCTGTCTGTCTGTCTTTGTTCCCGCTTATATCCTCGGGCACAGCACATGCAAATACCACTCGCGTCAAGTGGCTCTAAATACGAGGAACGGGCGCGTCGTGGATGCAGCGAACTCTTCTTCTTCTACTACTTCTTCTTCTTCTTCCCACGTGAATCACCGTGTACGACACGTAACACATGCACATCACACATATATATACACACACACGCGCGATGGTTCTCTGCGTGACCTGGTACTATATAGCTAAGAAGTAGTAGTAGTAGCAGTCGGTCAGGTCGCGCGAGTGAGTCGAGTCGTTTTCTCCTCTTCTATGCATGAGATGGGGGGTCTATCCTAGGACATGGCTTCGAGGGAATTCCAAGCCATGTGTGTGTGTGTCTTTTTTCGTCTATATGTATATATATATATACGTGTGTATGTCGTGAGAATAGTTATGTGATGAGGTTACCCGATGATACGAGCCCGTTGGCTAAATATCATGTCAAAGGGATTAGAACGACATATTTCCTTGGCAAATATACTCATGCGAATATATCGCACACGTAGCGGCTGTGATGTGTCACTGTTCTAATATATATACAGTTTTTCTTTTCCATATGGCGCGCGATAACGTTTATTCTTTATCAGCACACGTCGTACACGCGCGTCCGCCCGTCCATCTGCGTCTGTCCGTCAGCTTTAGACGTATACACGCTCGCGTGTGGGTCATCACAGCTGTATATATATATACGTATAGCCAAAGGGGAAATTGCACTGATCGCCTCTGACAATACCGTTCCGTAAATCGGTACGACGCGGCGTGCAGTCTCGCTGCGGCTAGAGAGATTCTTTTTTTCACACATATATAGATATATAGTAGTAGGAGCGAGGGCGTGAGTATCGGTTAACGCGCGCGCGCGCGCGTCGGTGTAATAATAACGGTGTAAAGGTAATTAGAGAGAAAGATATCTTTTTTTGTTCCTTCTTAAGCTCCCTTTCTTCTTATATATATACTTCACGCATGGTCGCGCACCGTTCGACAGCAGTATTATATACAGTAGTAGTAGTAGTAGTACATTTTTCAAGCCGCAGCACGCGTGGCCTTTAATTGCGATTGAGTAACGCGTGATGTCACGGGAATTACAGATTAGTGAGAAAGATCGATTACAACAATGCGTATAATATA
>JAWWEQ010049769.1:0-12839 GCA_035583055.1 Torymus tubicola
CCGTTTGTATTTTTCATCTAGAATTATTCGGAAAAAAACTACAGGTGATTGAAGATAATTCATGAATTTTGAAAATTGAAAAACTTTTGATGTGCAATAAAAAACAGAAAAAACAACTTAGAAAAATTTGCAGCCCATAGAAAGATAGTATTTCACCTCTACTTTAATATCCTTTTTTGATTTTTATTCTATGATTAATACAACCGAAGATACTGTAGTCTAAAGAGCGACCCTATTTACAAAAAATTTTCACGAATTTATGGTCGGTACTGTAGATACACACATATATGGGTGATTATTAAATCGAGAGGGCAAAAGCTGTGCCATGTCAAAGTTGACAATTTTAGCATTTTCTGAATTTTTACCGATTTTGATTAATTTATAACTCCTCGGGGAAGCATTTTTCACGATAAACACGGCATACTTTTCCTTGTAAAGTTTTTAATTTTTACAATAAAAATATTTTCAAAGCTGTATGTGTACACTGTCACTTACATACCTCCAAGTAAAACATTAAAATTCAGTAAGAAAAAAACCGATCCGAGATATCTCTATCGAAAAATTCATGGCGATAACTTTTTATTGTACGAAGTATCTGTATTACATCCGAGAATAGGACGCAATCATTTTATAACCTACAAAAATTCATTTATTTTTTGATTTAAAAAAAAATGTCTTATACACGTCTGAAAAAAATATAATTAAATTCTACGAAAAATTACGAGAAAAAAGTCTATGTAATATACGTCGTAATTTTGCTTCCTTTTTGAGGTGAAAACTAATGAAAATGCTGAATTTAAAGATAAAATAATTATTAATTATTCGCAGTATTTGATCTTTAAATGATTTTAATTGTTATGTTGTGAATTAATTATTAATATGAATACATTACCAGAATGTAAAATAATTTTTTTGCGGGCTATTGTAAAATCCAAAAATAAGGCAAAAATACCAAAAAAATCCTTTATTATCAGTTGTTTTTACGTCTATGGTCTTTTTTCACTATTATAATAGGGGGTACCCTTTGCATTGCTAAAAATATAAAAGAAATCCCAACATTCAGCTATAAGGAGGCATCAAGAGAGTTTTCTTAGAGGTCACTACAAGTAGACTTTTAATTTAATTAGTTTTATCGTTGCTCTTCAAAACCTTCGTTTGTGTATATGTAGAGACTTCGTACACTTTCTAGTAGGTTATTTTGCTATTTTGAGATAGAAATAAAAGTAAATACATAAATTTAGAGGGAAGATCTCAGGTTACCTAGAGTTTTTTCTTTAATCTAGGCTATCTGTATGTGGGTTTTCTGTTTGACAAAGATCAGAGTCCCATAGGTCTATAACTATACAACGGTCCGTTGTAACATCAAAATTTGATGTTACAAAGTATGTAATTCTCGTCTACATTGATATTTTGTATGTTATATCAAAGTAGAATGATGAATAATTATAAGACAAACAGTTTTACTATATATCTTAAAACTAGTCAATTGTAAAAAATATAAATTCCTCCGGGTAGTACTAAAGATAGTTTCAACATACATGGCTAGTGTAGTAAAGTATGACTGACTCCCTAGTTTTATTTCTATTAATTTTTTATTTTATGATCTTATTCAGAAAATACTTAATAATAAGTTTTATGTTTTAATGTAACATGCGAAAATTATAAAATAATTTGAAAATATTGAAACTCACTTTAAATGGTATACAACTAAATCATCAAATGGTGATGGTAAAATTTCCATAGCTTTTGTTACGAATACTTCTGAACTGGGCATCAATGGATTAGCACTTCGGCGTAGTGATAGCAGATTCTAAGAACACAAATTATAATATAGGCTAAAACGTAATAGAGTCATTATTAATGTTTTACAACTAATGGTCGGGAAATAAAAAGTGAATATATGTAAATTTCGCTAATAACTTGTTACGTGGTAATTTTATAATCCCCCTAAAATTGCGCCACAAGCTCGCTCTGAGGGCAATGATTCGCGTTCGCTCAATTTGCTAATGATTCACTCACTGACTTCAACTAGATTACCGATGGAATGATCGCAACCGAATTTATTTAGAGGCGCCAGGTCGCGATGGTCATGCTATAGATAGTCTCTCTCTTTCTCTCTCTCTCCCTCTCTTTCTCTAGATTTAACACTCTTTCACTCTCCCGAGCTCCGGCTGGCTAATTCTTCTCTCTCTCTTTCTCTCTCTGGGGGTGGATGGCGTCAGGGGCGGCCGCGAACCCGCGGCGACTCTGAATTCGAACGACGTTACCTGGGGACACGCGCACAGACCACGCAAGATGTACAGCACAAGTAAAAAAAACCACAAAAAAGTAACAAACTAATTGCCTTACTGATTCTGACACTCTTTTATTTCACGCTAACAATATCTTAACCGCGATGTTGTACAAAGTTTTCGCGAAGAATCGACGTTCAAAATGGCCTCGCTGGCCGTCTCTCCCGGTTGCGAACACACGCGCGCGCAACCGATAACGGCCAACCGCACTGGCCCGCTATGTACAAAAACGCAAAATAATGGCTAATCATTGACAGTATTGGAAGAATCGGGGGCAGAAAGTAGTTGCCCGCCGACGAAAGCAACGAACAGGCTGACCGTGTGTATTCGATATCGATGGCGATGATGGCGTCTATAATTCTATCTCTCGTCCCAGCAATGTGTCGTGCTTATCACTCGCACCCGCACTTTCTTTCTCTCGATACACTGCCTCGCCGCACGCTCTAACCACGTACTTATACACGCTCAAAACTCTCTCTCTCTCTCTCTACGCACAAAACTTTTACAACTCAAACTCTCGCAACTCCATAAAACTCTCACAAACTCTTTACTATATGCTAACGCTGAGGCGGCTATTACTAGTATAGCTGACTTTTGATTCTCTTGCCGTACTTTTTTCTTCTTCGTCGTGCTTACATATCTCGGTCTCTCTCCCTCTTGCTGTCAGCATAAGTAATTTTTCCCCAGCAAGACGATGCCGTCTTGCTAGGTTGGATTTTGAGTTTCTTTATCCTGTCGGCGCGCCGATTGGGTACGATAATGGGATAACATGCACTCTGATTGACCAGCGCAAGTCGGGAGAATCAGTGCGGCCCGCGCACCTAATCTATACTGCCACCTGTTGCGCGCCTAATTTCGAATTGTCGTGCAGTGTATGTCTTAGTGGCTAAGCGCCTTAATCGTACTAAGCGCCTCCAAGACTTGCAGGTTCTACCTGATCGTCTGCTATAACACGTGCTATATTCCACCCCGCCTTATCTTTTCATACGGCTGTTAACTCTCTTTCGTTCTCCCTCACTCTCGTATTCCGTAGCACGTAACAGCGCGCAGACCGCCGCTGCGCTATAACGCCTTCTCTCTCACTCTCACATTCGCGTAGAACAGTATGCAAACTGCTGGTCGTGCTGTCTCTCTCGCTCTAGCGCGGCTGCGCTGTCATGTTCGGTCTCTCATGTTCGTGCTCGTCGAACTATCGCTTGTCTCTCTCGCTCTACCGCGGTATATGTGCTGCAGTATTGCAGGCGGCCCTCATGTTCTTTCTCCCTTACTCCAGCGCCGCTGCGCTATCATGCTCTCTCGTAGTCGTGCTCGCCGCGCAGTTAGGTTCCGCCCGGCCGCCAGCCTCACAAGTTATCGTCGCGTTCGCGTCGTATGTGTGTATGTGCGCGTTATCGGGTGCGTGTGTTCGTGCATGTGGCCGCTGCCACCTTTGCGCGGCTGGTGTTGTCATCGTCGTCATCGTAGCTGTCGGCGCCGGCGTGCGCAAGATGGCTGCCGTGCACACATGGACGCGTCCGTTTTCGGCGCACAGTCCATCTGACTGTGTGCGTCGTTGACGAGCCGCGCGGGCATGTGTCGCGGCTTTCTTCTGCCGTCGGACTCTTCATGTGTCGTCGTCCTCGTTGTCATCGTCATCTTCGCCATAGTCATCATCACCGTCTTCGTCGTGCTGTCGTCGCCGTTGCCTCATGCTATTCTGATGATGTATGTGTGTATGGGTGCGAGTCGTCAGCTTCAAGGTACGTCGACAGAATAAACGCCGATTAGCTATGTGTATGGGTCCGTGCACATAGCTAGGTGTCGGGGAGAAGCGGCCACGAGCTTGTGCGCGGTTTTATTATTTTTTCTAATTTTATTTAATATAATGTAGCGCTAAATTAGCGTCACAAACTATTTTCAAATGACACCAATGATTGTATTCAATTAAATTAAATGTAGTTTACGATTTAAAAGTAACCCTCTGATCGGCGCAAAGGGACAAACGAATTAGATAAAGCTGAGAATAATATTGCTGGTCGTTGTGTGGTAAGAATTCGATATGTAGTGCACCCGATAAAATACGTGCACGGTTCATACGCGCTCCATCATCTCAAGTCGAACCTATAAGAAGTTATAGGTTCTACGCATCGCGCCGAAGATTGAAACTATAGCGGATCCCTGCATGCATCAGGTGATGGACTTTCAGCTAAAGATAAGCTGGCATACTATCATACATCACGCACGCATAATCAAGATGAGACATGGCAGGCGCTTGAACCAATAAATTTTTTACATCCTTCGGTATTAGTCATTCAAGCTGCCTGAACTTTAAGAGAGTATTGTGCACTTTCGAGGAAACTGGACAAATATGCACATTCCATGTCAACGAAGAAGTCGTGATCACACTTAGGTTTTTATTTGATCAGCGTTTTTAACGGGTTGATTGTCCACAATAACTGGTGGTAATTTCCGCGTTGCTAGATAAGCAACATATGGTTTAATGCCGAAAATGGTCTGTTTTTCTTCGGATTCAGTTCCAAACCGTGTTTTTTAGCTCATAATGAGACGTTGAACGCTTTTTCTGATAGATCGGCAACTGCGGAGGATCGGAGGGTACTGTAGCCAGGTTGTGGCGATTAATCATATTAATTAATTAATTTTAATTACTATATATATATTTGTTTACTGGACACACTGACCGAGGGATGCAGGGCACTGAATAAAGAGTTACAAGTCATCGGCGAAGAGAACGAAGGAAGTTTTATAATATCTCAGGCAGCGCGGCAAAGAATTAATTAGAATTAAGAAAAAAATTGGCCCTGATGATGAGCCCTGGGGGACACTGGCGTTACTGACAAAAAATCATACTCTTCTTTATTACAAACACCTGCTTGAGTACGGCCTGTTATGTAAGAATGCACCCATTTTATAGCATCGGACGAAAAGTTCATATTCGACATTCAATACGATGAGCTTCATGATCAATAGAGTCGAAAGCCCTTCGGAAATCGAATAAGATAGCAACCATAACTAAATTATATTCAATGCCATCCGATCTGAAACCAAAATAATATGGTGAGAGGTGCGAATTCATCTTGAGATAGCGGGAAATCTGTATCGCAATAATCATATGGAATATTTTGGCGATATGACACAGATTTGCTACCGGCCGGATATTCGAAACTGATTGTGGATCGTTACACTTGTTAAGGTGATGTGACACCCACGCTATTACTCAATTCTGGGTTCCCGTTTTTCTCATTTAATTTTGAATTTTGAGAAAAAAACTCTCTGGTACGTTATAGTTCTTCACTAAACTTACAACGTACCAGAGAGTTTTTTTCTTAAAATTCAAAATTAAATGAGAAAAACGGGAACCCAGAATTGAGTAGTAGCGTGGGTATCACATCACCTTAAGGGGAACTATAAACCTGCGCGTCCACAAGTCAGGATAGATGTTTGTGCAGATGGAGTAGTTCAAAATTTTTGCTAGGAAAGGCAAGAGAGGAACAAGATGATCTTTGAAGTCTTCCCATGGACGATCATCCGGAATTTGTCCTCTCGATTTATTGGACAATGACTTAGCTATCTCGTAGATTTTATTCGCAGCTACTTCCCGGAAGGAAAAAGCACTTCCGTCAGTACTTTTAAGAGGAGCAACTAACATATCAAGTGCACTGGTCGAACAAATTGGGTATGCACTTGCAACAGAGCTATAGTATAAATTCAACTCATGCGCGATGAATTTGATGATGTCTGAACTATTTTCGTCTGCTGTCAAGCCCTCCTTTTTCAAAATTCGCTAGATTTGGACGCTGTCGCCTGCCATGGCTACCTCATTCCATAAATACATCTTGTTAGTATTTAAAATTACTTTTCTTAACTCGCCACGTCTAGTATGATACTGCGCAAGGAAATCAGCTGAATTAAGGCGACGCGCACGCTTATACAAACGATCCCTCTCTATACCTAACCTTTTATTATCAGTTGTGATCCAAGGAGCAGATCGTCTCCGAACAGTGCGAGTGATGTGGGTGCATGCCTATCGAGACAACGACGAAGTAATTCGCTGAAATAAAAAATAATCGTGAGCGAATCTGGACATACGCAACTTAGACTAACATTAGACAAAAGCGCATTAACAATACCTGCAGTTAGCTTGTTGACATCACACTTATTAAAATTATTACTATTATTATAATAGAGATGCTAGGCATAGCAAACTTATATACTAAATTGATCGGTAGATGAACAGCAGCAGTTGAAGAGTTGGTTTTACTAAACGAAGCAAATTAGTAAGAACTATCGACATTCGCAAGGCCAATAGTAGTAGCAGCGTTGTTGCTAAAGTTAGTGAGGCCTCATGGAATTCCCAAGGATATTTACATTGAAATTTGTTGTTCAAAAATACCATAGTTACTATATTAAGGGTTACTATATTAAGTTATAAAACTACCGCTAGCAACAATTTAGAAACAAAAGCCACAGAAGAGGTTGTAATTTCCAGGGTTAAAAATTTAGTCTGCCTAACATTCGAGATTATTGACTTAGCTAATACATTGCGAGAGAGTTATGAATATAACAAGCTAATCCTCCCCCATACGTGTACCAAGTTCCATCATCTGTAGCCAATCCATGATCATTTCGTACTAACTGGAAATTTTCGATCTCGATATGCAAGATATCGAATTCCGGATTGAGCCACGTTTCTGAAATCTCAACAATGTACGGTTTGTAATTAGCATATATTTATATCTAAGTGAGTTTATGTTTATGCGAGAAATAGAGTCGCCTGAAAAGGTGGGTTCAGCTGAAGCATACCAAAAAACCAGCGAAATCATACAAGTGTTGTTTATGTAGTTTTTATTTGTTGTGTGGTGATGGTTATGAATGTTGGTCTATCAAGATAAGACGAGAGGGAGAGAAAACTTGAGGAAGTTGTGCCTCCTCCTGCTTTATTTTTCCCTCCGGCTCATCCGGAGTCGAAAGACTGATATGTTGGTATGAAAGTGTATGTGAGGTAATTAGGAATGTAGTGTGTACATGATGAGTGGTAGAGGCACAGGCGAAGCGTGCTTCGCTGATGCATTCTTTAACAAAAAAAAGAACATAAATAGAGAGCGCACGAGCGGTGGCCTTTGGTAGGCGGAAGGCTGCTGTGAAGCCGCTAATCTCGGGGACATTCGCGGCTTGGGGAGGGGGGCTGTGACGAGGATGTACAGTTTTTTAATTTTATATCTTATCTATGCCACTCATGCGATAGATACATAGACGCATTATTTTATGGCTTCCCCTTTTTTAATAATGTTACGTAATATGTTAATATAATATGATACGTTATATTATTATCAAAAGGCCTATTCTTTTTATTATTAACAATGAAATAAAAAAAATAATATTGGTAATTACTATCTGGTAAACTTAAAATTTTTATGTGGCGGTTCAGAGTTGAGTTTGGTACAATTGAAATTTTTATGTGGTGACTTGAAGCTGACTACTACGTAAACTTAATATTTTGTGTGTAATTTTATTAACGCTCTGAGAAATATCCCCTTAAGCGCGACTTAACAAGAAGTACATAGTATTTAATAATTTGATAGTGCACTTCTGTGTGTTGATTAAATCATTTAAATAAAAAAAAGAAAAATTATATTGGATTAAAAATAACACAAACAGTAAAAGAAATGATCTTGTTTTGATCCAAACAAGCATTTTACGACCATGGTAACTCCTCCACTAAAATCTCGGCATTCATCCTATTGCGATCTAAGGAAAAACCATGGGAAATACCTTAGACAAGATTTTATATTCATCAGTATATTCATGTTTCGTCAACTGCAGTCCTCAAAGAATAGTAAATGTTTTCTCACGTTCTTTCCCTCTTAGTTTTATTGACAAGGGGCGATTATTGTTGATGCCTTTATTTTTCGGCGCTCCTGTTCTTCTTCTCGCCGCTTCTTCATGATATCTGTGGCGAAGCTACCAACAGCTGTCCAGGTCTCCTCTGCCTTCAACATGAATTCCACAATATTTTCTGGAGTAAGTGGTGATCCTATCGTCTCCTCCAGTTCCTTTCTTCTTCGAGCAAGACGCGGGCACCCGTAGAACACGTTTTCCGCGTCCTCTGGCACCCTAATGTGCTCCACTTGTCTAGCCAACGTTGGGCACTATCCTGTCTCATTATCTTCTTTAGCTCCTCTTGTTCTCTTAAGTTACTAGAGACATGAGCCTCGCTAACGCTATGACCATTCTGGATGTCTTAGCTGTAACGTATTCTCCATAGATCTTAAAGCTCACTCTTGTATCCAACATCACTCCCAAATACCTAATGCAAGATTGAGAAGTGATGGCGCACTGTCCTACTTCGAGAGTGAGGTTGTGCACATTTTTCCAGCTCGTAAACAGCACAGCTATGGTTTTATGGTCAGCCAGTTTGAGCCCAACTAACCATATCCACTGCTGCACTTTCTAGCAACAGTCAGCGAAGATACGCTGAATCTCTTCCAAAGTTTTCTGTGTGATAACCAGCCTCGCGTCGTTCACAAAGCCCACTATCCCAGCTTCTGGTGGCAGCTGGATCTTGAGTATATCATCATACATAATATTCCACAGAGAAGATCCTAACACTGAGCCTTGCGGGACTCCCCCAGTGATTCGATACTCTTTTGGTCCGTCTTCTGTGTCGTACACTAATATTCGGTTCTCCAAATAGCTCTTGATAATTTTCTTCAGATATGCCGGTACGCTCAGCCTGTCCAGCGCGATGCAGATAGAATAGAATAATATTTATTTTCAAAAAGAGAAAAAAAATTTTTTAAAATTGCAATCAATGTTTTGCTTGTCTTATTTTATCTATCATCCTGCATTCGCCCAGGATTTCGCCTGTGAGACGGGAAAACTCTACTAAACAAACCACTTAGGATAATTTCTATTAGGAAAACCCGTCTCAGATTGGTAATACAGATATGCAATATTATAGTTTTTTCGTATCTTACATGGTCATATCATATTTCAGAATTATGACATTTGCTAAATTGTTATGCTTGATTCATTATTCGCAGTTATTTCATTTTGCTATCTGTGAAACTTGTATTTTCACATTATCAACATATTATGTCTAGTAACGTGCGAGTATGAAAGTCTAAAAAAATATAAACTTATACTAATATATTGTATAACAGTCATCAATATATTAATTATTGTTATATATATAATCCACATCACTCGACCTCTGTAGCAAATATCTCTTGATCGACGGTTTGAGTTTATTCACTGAGGGAAGGTACCTGATATCATATGGTATCGAGTTCAAAAGACGCACTCCATGAGACCAAAAAGATTTTAGTCCGATAACAGTACGCAACTGTTGAACTAAAAGTGCCCTACAATTCGTTCTATTCGCGGTTCTATCCTGGCACTTCTTGAACAGAGGTACGAGATATGACGGTAGACCCATATTAATGATTTTATATAATGACACAGCTGCAAAGTAGTCCCTCCATTGTTTTATATCTAGTCATTTAAACTTACTCCTATACGGACTTATGTGTTCATCTTTTTTGGCGTCGCATACGTATCTCACACATGAATTCTGCAATCTTTGGAGTCTAGTCTGAAGTTCACCTGATACGTCAAGATAAACTCACGAGCAATAGTCCAGATGAGACAGTAGAAGAGCGCCTGCAAGCTGCTTTCGTAACCCCTTGGCGGTACAAGATCGAAATCGTTTGAGTCCATAAAGGGCTCTGTTACCCCTTCGGCTAACTGCATCCACTTACGCTTTCCATGGAAATTTCGAGTTCATAACAACACCGAGATTGGTCGCAGTATCAACAAAAGGCACAAAGATATTATCCTCAATCTCAATGCCGAGTAGGTGTATACTCTGCAGTAAATTGATGTTGTATTCAGACCCGAAAGAAGTTTTAGTTTTTTTAACATTGAAACTGAGGGCAATATCAGCCGCCCAAGAAGACACTCATCTGGCTATAGCCGATGGGCGCCCCATCCCCACATCCACATTGCTTCTAGTTACTTGCGTATAGACTTGAAGATCGTCTGCATAAAGTACATGTTTGACGATGCTCATATGAGAAGTCTGAGAAGTATTATGATCTAGAAGGATATTTTGAAGATCATTGATATAAAGACTAAACAGAAGAGACCCCAGGACCGCGCCCTGTACTACGCCAAGATTGGTTGTGAGCGAAACTGAATCACCATTCAACTTCGTAATCACTTTTTGATTACGGCCTGTAATATATGAATTTATCCACAGGACCACTTTTCTGGAGAATCCCATTCTGATTAGTTTTCGCAATAGCTTGGATGGCGATATCGTGTCGAACGCCTGGCTGAAATCGAATAAAAGGAGAAAGGTAAGCAACTCTTTTTTACTATCAATTCCAGCACGAATATCTTCAGTTAACTTGAGTAGGGTCGTCTGAGTACTGTGACCTGGCTGAAACCGGGACTGAAAGGGGTCGAGAATTTTCATCGAGCACAGAAAATCTGAAATTTGATCATGCACGATCTTTTCTAGCACTTTAGAAAGAAAATTCAAGAGTGCTACTGGACGAAAGTCGGTTACAGTAGAAGGAATAGCTGACTTTTTTAGTGGAACTAGATGACCTTCTTCCACGAGTAAGGAAAGATACCGTTCGTAAGTGATTCGTTAAAAATATCTACGAGATGATGACCAATTGTCGGAAGAGCCTGTGCTATCACATTCTGCGGTATCCCATCCTCGCTCTTTGACTGCGAAGAAAAATGTGCAACAACTAGAACTACGTCCGAAAAATTAACTTTACCAAAAGTAAAGCCTTCATCACTCGCTAATGCCATAATATTATTTAAATTTTCTTCATATTCTCTGGCCGAGATAGAGACTCCCGCAAAATGTGAGTTAAGGGGTTGTTACACCTATAGGCCACTGAGGCAACAATTACCTAAAAAAATAAAATAAAATACTATTACCAATAAAAAACATTATTTACTATTAGTATAACTATTTTTGGACAGTCTGACAGAAATAGAGGTCCTTTAAACCTTTTAGTCCTGAGATATAGTCGCTTCTAGAAAAAAAGTTTGACGTTACTTTTTCTTTAGACTACCTGATTGATTTTCATGGGGTCCAGTGCAATTTACTTGTAATTAATCCACCACTGGCCCGAAGCTCTGGATTTTTAAAATTTTTCGATTAAGTATTTTTTTTTATACAAAAAACCATTATTTTGTTGTTAATTTTGATAATTTACATCGTTATTCGCATAAAAAAATACTTAATCAAAAAATTTTTAAAATCCAGAGCTTCGGTCCATAGGTGATGAATTACAAGTAAATTGCACTCCACCCCATGAAAATCCATCAAGTAGTTTAAACAAACAGTTACGAAAAAGGTTCAAAATTTCATATCTTGAGAAATGAGCCTTGAAAGCAAAATCTCTCCTATCATCATTAACAATCACTTCTTGACTATAAAACATTTTCCACTTCCTGAAACATATAAATACTTATTCTTAGTTAATATTGTAAATGGTTTTCTATTAATTTTATAAGAAAAGATATGGCTTACTATGTTCTGTATCAGCACGTACGGACTCAAGCTGTGAAACAGTATTAACAAGTTAAACATCTTCAATACATCAATGTAACTTGGAAAAGTCTGGTTAAGCATTTAAAAATTCCTGTAAAAATAATTATTTTAAATCAATTGATACAATAAAATGAGCTGCTGCAATTAAAATATTCAAAACATACACATAAAAGGAAAATAGTAATTCAAAATTTACTCTAATACTACGAAAGCAAATCATATAAAGATAATTAAAAAATCTTTAATATATTGGATATCCGAAGAAAATTTTAATTACTACAAAAGAAATTTAATGCTGATTATAAAAAATGCTTGATTGTGAAAAGCAAATAATAAATATTTAGTTAGTAAAGAAAAAATTTATAAATATACAACTTACTACATAAGAGTTATCGCAACTAGAGGTACATACAGCTTGTACAGCTTTTAATCTTTCAAATGATTTTATGATATTTCATGATAATTAGTCCTTCTGAATAACTTCTTGATGTAGCCTCTTACAGTAGCTATCTGAATCTAACAATAATTACTGGAAATCTGAAAAAGAAATTTCCACGAACTTTCTATATGCTTTATAGAAATTTAATATTTATTCAGTTAATTTATACTTATCTAATATACACGGTGGGCCATTTTAATCTCCCCACCTAAATTTCTCAGAAGGAAAGCGATCAACAATAAAAAAATTCAGACAAAAGTTGTTTAGAACAAAGGGGGCCACCTTCTTGCACAATTGACCTCGACCTCAAGGTCGTCCTTCAATGTCATTTCAAGGTCATGATGATTTTTTTAAATAGAACCCTATAGTTATTTTACCAGATTATGAAACTGCGGATGATTCTAAGATATTTAGTCACTTAAAAACATGACCTTTATCTGACCTTGACAAGGTCAACGGAAAAAATGTTTAGTATGATTTGAACGTAGAATTTCCCGCTCTTTCAGAATCCGGGATAAAAACTATAGGGTTCCAT